>AWUE01013721.1:0-157876 GCA_001974825.2 Corchorus olitorius | reverse complement strand
TTCAAGGATTCTTCGTGCCAAAAAATCATGCAAAACTGAGTCGGGGCCGCGAAACGTGTTTTTAACTTAAAACCGTGATGGATAGTACACGATTTCGGCTAAAATTTTGCAAAAATTGATCCGAAAAATTTTTCCTCAATTTTTGGCCATAATTCTCATAAAATGTATATAATTCAAAGCCAAAAAGATTGAAGGGTTTTTCACCCTTCTAATATCGTTTTTCCACTTTTTTCTAAATTAATTTCAAATTAAATCGAAACATGATTCAGATGCTCGTAAAAACAAATACTTAAATTTAATGTGGCTGGGGTTTAGTTAAATGAATATAGATATTTCAAGATTTCTTCGTGCCAAAAATCATGCAAAACTGAGTCGGTATCCCAAAACGCATATTTAACTTAAAACCGTGATGGATAGTACACGATTTCGGCTAAAATTTTGTACAAATTGATCAGAAAAATTCTTCCTCAATTTTTGACCACAATTCTCATAAAATGTATATAATTCAAAGCCCAAAAGATTGAAGGGTTTTTCACACTTCTAATATCGTTTTTCCACTTTTTTCTGAATTAATTTCAAATTAAATCGAAACATGATTCAGATGCTCGTAAAAACAAATACTTCAATTTAATGTGGCTGGGATTTAGTTAAATGAATATAGATATTTCAAGGATTCTTCGTGCCAAAAATCATGCAAAACTTAGTCGGTATCCCGAAACGCATTTTTAGCTTAAAACCGTGATGAGTACACGATTTCGGCTAAAATTTTGCAAAAATTGATCCGAAAAATTTTTCCCCAATTTTTGGCCATAATTCTCATAAAATGTATATAATTCAAAGCCAAAAAGATTGAAGGGTTTTTCACGCTTCTAATATCGTTTTTTCACTTTTTTCAGAATTAATTTCAAATTAAATCGAAACTTGATTCAGATGCTCGTAAAAACAAATCCTTAAATTTAATGTGGCTGGGATTTAGTTAAATAAATATAGATATTTCAAGGATTCTTCGTGCCAAAAATCATGCAAAACTGAGTCGGGGCCCCGAAACGTGTTTTTAACTTAAAACCGTGATGGATAGTACACGATTTCGGCTAAAATTTTGCAAAAATTGATCCGAAAAATTTTTCCTCAATTTTTGGCCATAATTATCATAAAATGTATATAATTCAAAGCCAAAAAGATTGAAGGGTTTTTCACTCTTCTAATATCGTTTTTCCACTTTTTTCTGAATTAATTTCAAATTAAATTGAAACATGATTCAGATGCTCGTAAAAACAAATCCTTAAATTTAATGTGGCTGGGATTTAATTAAATGAATATAGATATTTCAAGGATTCTTCGAGCCAAAAATCATGCAAAACTGAGTCGCGGCCCCGAAACGTGTTTTTAACTTAAAACCGTGATGGATAGTACACGATTTCGGCAAAAATTTTGCAAAAATTGCTCCGAAAAATTTTTCCTCAATTTTTGGTACAATTCTCATAGAAAATATATAATTCAAAGTCAAAAAGATTGAAGGGTTTTTAAGGCTTTTAATATCATTTTTCCAATTTTTTTCTAAATTAATTTCGAATTACATCGAAACATGATCCAGATGCTCGTAAAAACAGATCCTTAAATTTAATGTGGCTGGGATTTAGTTAGATGAATATAGCAAAAAACCGTGATGGTTAGTACACGATTTCGGCTAAAATTTTGCAAGAATTAACCCTAAAGGTTTTTTTCCAAAATTTTTGGCCAAAACATTTATAGAATATGTATAATTCAACGAAAAAAAGATTCAAGGGTTTTTTCACGCTTTTAATATCGATTTTCCTAAATCTTTTTTAATTAATTTCTGATTAACTCGAAACATAATTCTGATGCTCGTAAAATCAAATCTTTAAATCCAATATGCCGAGATATGGTTAGATGGATATAGATATGTCAATGTGTCTCGGGGCCAAAAATCATTGAAAACTGAGCCGAGGTCCCAGAACGGTATTTTTTCCAAAAACCGTGATGGTTAGTACATGTTTTCGGCTAAAATTGGCCCAAAACACTTATAGAATATATATAATTCAACTACAAAAAGATTGAAGGGTTTTTCACGCTTCTAATATCGATTTTCATATATTTTCCGAATTAATTTCTGATTAAATCAAAACATGATTCTGATGCTCGTAAGATCAAATCCTTAGATCCAATTTGGCTGAGATTTGGTTAGAGGAATATATACATATGTGAAGGAGTCTCGGGGCCAAAAATCATTTTAAACTGAGCCGGGGCCCCGGAACGCGTTTTAGCCAAAAAACCGTGATGGTTAGTACACGATCTCGGGTAAAATTTTGCAAAAATTGACCCAAAAGTTTTTTCAACAATCTTTGGCCAAAACACTTATAGAATTTGTATAATTTAACACCAAAAAGATTGAAGGGTTTGTCACACTTCTAATATCAATTTTCCTATATGTTTCCTAATTAATTTCTAATTAAATCGAAACATGATTCTGATGCTAGTAAAATCAAATCCTTAAATTTAATGTGGCTGGGATTTAGTTAAATGAATATAGATATTTCAATGATTCTTCGTGCCAAAAATCATGCAAAACTGAGTCGGGGCCCCGAAACGCATTTTTAGCTTAAAACCGTGATAGATAATACATGATTTCGGCTAAAATTTTGCAAAAATTGATCAGAAAAATTTTTCCTCAATTTTTGGCCACAATTCTCATAAAAAATATATAATTCAAACCCAAAAAGATTGAAGGGTTTTTCAGGCTTCTAATATCATTTTTCCAATTTTTTTTCTAAATTAATTTCGAATTAAATCGAAACATAATTCATATGCTTGTAAAAACAAATCCTTAAATCCAACGTGGCTGACCCAAAACGCATATTTAGCTTAAAACCGTGATATTTAGTAAATGATTTCGGATAAAATTTTGCAAAAATTGACCTGGAAGATTTTTTCACAATATTTGGCCAAAACACTTATAGAATATGTAAAATTCAACGCCAAAAATATTGAAGGGTTTTTCACGGTTCTAATATTGATTTTCCTATATCTTTCTTAATTAATTTCTGATTAAATCGAAACATGATTCTAATGCTCGTAAAATCAAATCCTTAAATCCAATTTGGCTGAAATTTGGTTAGATGAATATAGATATGTCGAGGAGTCTCGAGGCCAAAAATCATTGAAAACTGAGCCGGGGCCCCGGAACGCGTTTTTAGCAAAAAACCGTGATTGTGTACAAGATCTCGGCTAAAATTTTGCAAGAATTGACCCGAAAGGTTTTTTCCAAAATCTTTGGCCAAAACATTTTTAGAATATGTATAATTCAACGCCAAAAATATTGAAGGGTTTTTTCACGCTTCTAATATTGATTTTCTTAAATCTTTTTTAAATTAATTTCTGATTAACTCGAAACATAATTCTGATGCTCGTCAAATCAAATCCTTAAATCCAATTTGGCTGAAATTTCATTAGATGAATATAGATATGTCAAGGAGTTTCTGGGCCAAAAATCATTGAAAACTAAACCGGGGCCCCAAAACGCGTTATTAGCCAAAAACCGTCATGATTAGTACACGGTTTCGGCTAAAATTTTTCAAAAATTGAACCGAAAGTTTTTTCCACAATCTTTTGCCAAAACACTTATAGAATATGTATAATTCAACGCCAAGAAGATTGAAGGGTTTTTCACGGGTATAATATGGATTTTCCTATATCTTTCCGAATTAATTTCAAGCTAAATCGAAACATGATTCTGATGCTCGTAAAATCAAATCTTTAAATCCAATTTGGCCGAGATATGGTTAGATTAATATAGATATGTCAAGGAGTCTCCGGGCCAAAAATCATTGAAAACTGAGCCGGGGGCCCGGAACGCGATTTTAGCCAAAAACAGTGATGGTTAGTACATGATTTCGGCTAAAATTTTGTAAAAATTGGCCCAAAACATTTTTTCAAAAATATTTGGCCAAAACACTTATAGAATATATATAATTCAACTCCAAAAAGATTGAAGGACTTTTCACCCTTCTAATATCGATTTTCATATATTTTCCAAATTAATTTCTGATTAAATAAAAACATGATTCTGATACTCGTACGATCAAATCCTTAGATCCAATTTGGCTAAGATTTGGTTAGATGAATATATACATATGTCAAGGAGTCTCGGGGGCCAAAAATCATTTTAAACTGAGCTGGGGCCCCGGAACGCGTTTTTAGCCAAAAATCCGTAATGGTTAGTACACGATTTCGGCTAAAATTTTGCAAAAATTGACCCGAAAGTTTTTTCCACAATCTTTAGAAAAAACACTAATAGAATATATATAATTCAACGCCAAAAAGATTGAAGGGTTTTTTACGCTTCTAATATCGATTTTTCTATATGTTTCCGAATTAATTTCTGATTAAATCGAAACATTATTCTGATGTTCGTTAAATCAAATCCTTAAATCCAATATGGCTGAGATTTGGTTAGATGAATATAGATATGTCAGGGAGTCTCGGGGCCAAAAATCATTGAAAACTGAGCCGAGTCCCCGGAACGCGTTTTTAACCAATATCTGTGACGTACACGATTTCGGGTAAAATTTTGCAAAAATTGACCCAAATTTTTTTCCACAATATTTGGCCAAAACACTTATAGAATTTGTTTAATTTAACACCAAAAAGATTGAAGGGTTTTTCACGCTTCTAATATCGATTTTCCTATATGTTTCCGAATAAATTTTTGATTAAATCGAAACATGATTCTGATGTTCGTTAAATCAAATCCTTTATTCCAATATGGCTGAGATTTGGTTAGATGAATATAGATATGTCGAGGAGTCTTTGGGCCAAAAATCAATGAAAACTGAGCCAGGGCCCCGGAACGTGTTTTTAGCAAAAAACCGTAATAGTTAGTACACGATTTCGGCTAAAATTTTACAAGAAATGACCCGAAAGGTTTTTTCCACAATCTTTGGCCAAAACATTTATATAATATGAATTCAACACCAAAAAGATTGAAGGGTTTTTTTACGCTTCTAATATCGATTTTCCTAAATCATTTTTAATTAATTTCTTATTAACTCGAAACATAATTCTGATGCTCGTAAAATCAAATCCTCAAATCCAATTTGGCTGAAATTTCATTAGATGAATATAGATATGTCAGGGAGTCTCGGGGCTAAAAATCATTGAAAACTGAACCGAGTCCCCGGAACGCGTTTTTAACCAATATCTGTGATGGTTAGTACACGATTTCGAGTAAAATTTTGCAAAAATTGACCCAAATTTTTTTCCACAATCTTTGGCCAAAACACTTATAGAATTTGTTTAATTTAACACCAAAAAAATTGAAGGGTTTTTCACGGGTATAATATCGATTTTCCTAAATCTTTCAGAATTAATTTCAAGCTAAACCGAAACATTATTCTGATACTCGTAAAATCAAATATTTAAATCCAATTTGGCCGAGATATGGTTAGATTAATATAGATATATCAAGGAGTCTCGAGGCCAAAAATCATTGAAAACTAAGCCGGGGGCTCGGAACGCGATTTTAGCCAAAAAATTGTGATGGTTAGTACATGATTTCGGCTAAAATTTTGCAAAAATTGACCCAAAACATTTTTTCAACAATATTTGGCCAAAAAACTTATAGAATATATAAAATTCAACTCCAAAAGATTGAAGGGTTTTTCACGCTTCTAATATCGATTTTCATATATTTTCCGAATTAATTTCTGATCAAAACATCATTCTGATGATCGTAAGATCAAATCCTTAGATCCAATTTGGTTAGATGAATATATACATATGTCAAGGAGTCTCGGGGCCAAAAATCATTTTAGACTGAGTCGGGGCCCCGGAACGCGTTTTTAGCCAAAATCCGTGATGGTAGTACACGATTTCAGCTAAAATTTTGCAAAAATTGACCCGAAAGTTTTTTCCACAATCTTTAGAAAAAACACTTATAGAATATATATAATTCAACGCCAAAATGATTGAAGGGTTTTTCACGCTTCTAATATCAAGTTTCCTATATGTTTTCGAATTAATTTCTGATTAAATCGATACAAAAATCTGATGCTCGTAAAATCAAATCCTTAAATCCAATTTGACTGAGATTTGGTTAGATGAATATAGATATGTAAAGGAGTCTCAGGGCCAAAAATCATTGAAAACTGAGAAGGGGCCCCGGAACGCGTTTTTAACCAATATCCGTGATGGTCCATCATGGTTTTTGGCTAAAAACGCGTTTCGGGCCCTGAGTCAGTTTTGCATGATTTTGGTGCCAAGACTCCTTCAAATATATATATTCATCTTACCAAATCTCAGGCACATTCGATATAAGCAATTGTTTTTATAAGCATCAGAATCTTGTTTCGATTTAATTAGAAATTAATTCGAAAAAATAGGAAAAACGATATTAGAAGCGTGAAAATCCCTTTAATCTTTTTTTTCATTGAATTATATATCTTTTATTAGTATTTTGGCCAAAAATTGAGGAAAAACATTTCTGATTAATTTTGTAAAATTTTAGCCGAAATCGCGTACTATCCGATCACAGTTTTTGTCTAAAATCGCATTCGAGGGTCTGGCTCATTTTTGAATGATTTTTGGTGCTAAGACTCATTGAAATAAATATTTATTTAACCAATCATTTTTGCATGATTTGTGTATTTGTTTTTACGGTCATCAAAAACTGATATATTTAAAAATTAATAATTTGTAAAGAATAGGAAAAACAATATTAGAAGCATGAAACGTCTTTCAATCTTTTTGGATTTGAATTATATATTTTTTATAACTATTGTGGCCAAAAATTAAGGAAAAATATTTCGAGTCAGTTTTTACAAAATTTTAGCCGAAATCATATATACTAACCATCACAATTTTTAACTAAAAATACGTTTCTAGGCCTCGGTTCAGTTTTGCATTATTTTTGGTGCCAAAACTCCTTAAAATTTATATATATTCATCTTACTAAATTCCAGCCTCATTAGAGTTTAAGGAATTTTTTTTATCAGCATCGAAATCTTGTTTCAATTTAACTAGAAATTAATTCGGAAAAACGATATTCGAAGCGTGAAAATGCCTTCAATCTTTTTGTTGTTGAATTATATATCTTTTATGAGTATTTTGGCCAAAAATTGAGGAAAAGTATTTCGGGTCAATTTTTGCAAAATTTTAGCCGAAAGCGTGTACTATCCATCAGGGTCTTTGAAACCGGACCGTCAATGGGATTGGTGATGGTTCCAGCCGACGGTTTGATCGGTTTGACCGATTCAGCCATCAGTTCGATCTGATAAGGCCATTTTATGGAAATTGTTGGCATTTTACCTTTTAAATATTATATAAGGTATATAAATGTCACATAAAAGCATTTGGTGCAGTGGCTTAAGCGTGTTTTTTTTACCCACAAAGTCGTGGGTTCAAAACTAACCACCTTCAAAAATTTTTCTAAATTTTTTCAACTACTAAACCGGTTTTATCCGGTCAGAACCCAATCCAACCATCAGTCCAACCAGTTTTTACCCGATTGTTAACCATGTTGACTAACCACGATTCCCACAACTTAAAGGACCTTATATGCCATCGATTCCCGATTAAACCGATTCAACCGGCCAGTCCGGTCCGATTTTGAAAACAATGCTATCCATCATAGTTTTTAGCTAAAAACACGTTCCGGTGCCCCGGCATATTTTTTCATAATTTTTGACGCCAAAACTCATTGAAATTTATATATTTATCTAACCAAATCTCATGCACATTGTATTTAAGGATTTGTTTTCACAAGCATCAGAAATCGGTTTCGATATAATTAGAAATTAATTCAAAATAAAATAGAAAAAACGATTATAGAAGCGTAAAAAACCCTTCAATGTTTTTTAAGTTGAATTATATATATTCTATGAGTATTGTGGCCAAAAAAACGTTCCAGGGCCCCCGGCTTGTTTTTGAACAATTTTTGGCGCCAAGATTCATTGAAATATATCACAATTTTCAGGGCCAAAATTGACAGAAAACTTAAAGGCTAACCATCACGAGATTCGAGGACAAAAATTAGACAAAAATCCAAACGCTAACAATCACGACTTTCGGGGGTAAAAATTGGCCGAAAATCCAAAGGCTATCATGACTTTGATGGGCAAATATGACAGAAAAGCCAATTGCAAACCATCACAACTTTCGGGGGCCAAAATCTCAACGACTAACAATCACGATATCCAGTGCAAAATTAACCGAAAAGACAAAGGAAAAATTGGACATAATTCCAAAGGCTAAGTCTGATGACACTCGGGAGTCAAAAATGGATGAAAATCCAAAGGCTAAGCATCACAACTTTCGGGGATAAAATTAACCAAAATTCCAAAGAGTAACCATCACGACTTTCGGGGTCAAAATTCCAGTGAGTAACCATCACGACTTTCGTGTGCAAAAAATGGCCAAAATGGCCGAAAAGCCAAACGCTTACCATCAACACTTATGAGGGCCAAAACTGACCAAAAGTCCAAAAGCGGACCATCACGACTTTCAAGGCCAAAATTAGTCGAAAATTCAAAAGCTAACCATCATTACTTTCGAGGCCAAAACTGACCAAAGTTCTAAATGCTAACAATCACGACTTTGGGGACCAACAATGATCAATAAGTCAAAGTGTAACCATCACGACTTTCTGACCGAAAATCCAAATGCTAACTATCACAACTGCTGAGGACCAAAATTGGACGAACCAAAGGCTAAGATTCACGACTTTCTGGCCGAAATCCAAGGCCCACTATCGGGGGCCAAAATTGGTCGAAAAGGGAACCGCTAACCACTACCAATTTCTAAGGCCAAAATTGAAAGAGCTAACCATCACGACTTTTGAGGATCAAAATTGATCGAAAAAACAAAACCTAACCATCATGACTTTTGGGGCCAAAATTAGCTAGAAAGCCAGAGGCTAACCAAGCACAAACGAGACAAATCATACATTCCATCATCACATCAGCAAAACATACAGCTGAGTAGCAAAAAATCAGCAAAACATACAGCAATATCATATGAAATCTAATGTAGAAAAGGGAGTTTCGTCAAACTCCTATTGGTATTTTGAGTGGCTCATGCCAAGTCTAACTTTATTTCTACAATAGTGATGCAAAAACACATTCCTTCATAAGGCTTTCTATCTAATCTAATAGAATAATACAATCCATTACCAACAAATTTTACAAAAGTGATTCCTGATACATCACGTCTACCGATAAAATTTACACAAAAACAATTAGGAAGGCCGCACCACTATTATATCCATAAAATTACCTTGGAACAACAATCAATAATAATCTAAACAAACAAAGCACTCCATGAGCCAATCTCAAAATACCAATATATTACATCTCCATCCAATCACAAACAACATAGAATTTGGCAACTTATTGGAATGCAGATATCCCACACTCGTCTTCAAAAGAAAACGAGTGAGGATTAGGACCATTACTAACCTAGGGGGGAAAGCATGCCTTCATTCATCACAAACATAACATAAGTTATTATATAAGCACATTGAAAAACTAAATGAAAGGAGTAAATTCAAGAATAAGATTACTTACTTTATATTCAGTTGTACTGCAAATGGGGTTATGTGGCGCACTCACCTTGAACCTTCCCTGAGCATAACCCCATTCAAAGTACCATGTCCACCAATACCTTCACGCACTCATTGCTGCCAAAGGGATATGTCAATACAGATATTCAGCTGTGCTCCAAATGGGGTTACGTGGCGCACTCACCTTGAACCTTACCTCAGCGTAACCCCATTCAAAGTACCATATCCATCAAGTAAGAAGCTTCAAAGAAAATAGATAATAAACTTGCCTCCAAGGCTCAGCTCCAAGAGAGATGCAACTGCAAAAGAAAAGAAACATAATGACACAACCACCAGAATTTCTGCTTTATTTTGTGATATGCTGTGCAAAAAAAAAAAAAGGAAAATCAACAACAGCAAGCAAATCTACGCAATGCAAACACAATAAACAACAAACAATCAACACAATCCATGGCAAACAAAATCACAGAGCATCCAGCATAATAAAAGAGCCCAGACAAATTTCATAAAAAAAAAAAAAAAAAAAAAGATCTGGCGGCTGCAGTGCTCTGATTTGAACATAACGGGAGTCCCAGTACAAGGAATCGCCATAGATATATCATATATGTGTTGCCATACACGCCATTTGATTATGCCCAAATTTAACCGTTCCCGATCCTCCAGAATGCTTATGAATTTATCTATCAACAAAATGACAAAAACAGAAAAAAAAATTGCGCATTTGTGTGAATATATGTGGAAAAACTCCAACAGGAGATCTGATTTGGTTTTAATACGGTGAGAATTTGGGGAATTAGGGTTTACTGATTTAGGGAATTCCGAAATAGAAGAGAGGGAAAGATTGGGGGCTCGAAATTTCGAAATGGCGAAGAGGGAAATAATTACTCCTCTAGTCTCTTCTCTTTTTTTACTCGTGATGGATGGAGCGTGCGTGGCTATCGTATTTTTAATCTCCTACGGTTGTTCTTTATGGGTGAATAAATCTTGGACGTTGATTCTCTAGCTAAATGTAAGGGTTCGATAGGGGAGACAGCTGTAATTTGAAAGGATGAACTGACGAGAGAGACGTTGTGATCCGTGTTTTCTCATAACAACGAATCAGGATTTCACACGTGTAATCATTTTATTTTTCTTTTTTTTTTTGAGGGAATGTAATCAACTTTTTTATTCACTTGCAAGTTGCAACCTTGTGGGTAATTAACTTGACTAGCTTGAGTTAGTTACTAGACGTTCTCGTTTATTTTCTTATAATAATCGGCTTAAGTTTTCAATTTCCTCTCCTTCGATCTTCAATCTGAAGATTGCTCGACTTTTTGGTTAAAATCGGCTGACCCTACTGCTTGATTTTTATCGAATGTAATTGAAACATCAAACATATACACTTGACATTTAGCCAAAAACCGAAAGAGAATAATTTCTGCAACCGAAGTCTTTCTCTTAAGACTAAAAATTAACACTAAAAATTTGGCATTTTTGCAACAAATTAAAGATGCATATATGAGTACTCAAAAAAAAAAAAAAAAAAAAGACAAATATGAGAAGCACAAAAGTATACAACACTTAAATTTAACTAAGCTAACATTAAAAGCTGATAATATTATCGTTCTACAAATTAGACAGAAGCAGGGAGAAAGCGAAAATCGCTTACTACCGGCTAAGAAACTGTACAATGACCAAGTCATGAACAAAATTGGTCATCATAAATTAATTATATATACAGCTTCATTTTCAAACCATAAAGTGAACATTAATGCATCCCACTAGAACTACCAGGCGGAATATTAGAACTACCATTAATGCCAGAAGTTTCAGTCGTTCCATTGTTTTGAACTTGAGCGACAGAGACAGGGATCATGGGGACAGGTACAGACCCATTTCTGCTATTCGCGAGAAGTGCCTGCAGATGGGGTGATACACCGGGTGCACTAGATGGAGAGGCCAAATTTGTCTGTGGCCTTGCAGGTGGAGAGGTCAAATTTGTCTGTGGCCTTGCAGGTGGAGAGCTCAAATTTGTCTGTGGCCTTGCAGCTTGTGGAGACTGGGTGGGTTGAATCATTAACTGGCTAAGAGCAGAAGAATAGGCTCGACCTGTGAGACTTCCCCTCATTCGGCCTGCAGGACGCCAATTATCCTCGGATGCCAAATCACCTGAGGTGTCCGCTCTAGAAGCTGCTGGGGCTAATCCTCCCATGTTCAATCTCTCCCCAGCTGAAACTCTACTCCGATCAACAGTTGCAGAGTAAGTAGATGGTGGTCTTGGTGTTTGTGTTTGTACTGCCACCATTGGAGACTGCCTAGCCATTTGAGCAGGTCTCTGGCTAGCAGGCCTAAATCTGGTAGGAATACTATTATTTCCCGCTGTGTGGCCCAACCCAACTTGTGCAGCTCCTTGTTGAGTCGGTGTCCGAAGTAGAGGTGATGGTGATCGAATCAGGCCTGGAGATGGGCTCCTAGGTTGAGACGACCTTGGGTTCAGTGCTTGCTGCCGCTGTAGGTTCTGGTTTACAGTTGGGAGTCCAGAAGATCCTCTGTACGAACCTGGGAGTTGACTTGAAGCTGCAATACCAGCAACCTGCTGGACTGACTGACTAGGAACTAATGGGCGCTCTTGCTGATTCCAACTCTGCATTCAAAAGTTTATGCAAAAAAATTATCATGGAAGCCTAGATAGAGAGCATGCAAAATAGCTAGCACACAATTAATAACTGAATGGCATTTACAGTGGAGAGTAAACAATATTTGGCACCTGATGCAGATTTGCAGGGGAGTTGGCCTGAGGAAGTGGGGAGCCATTTGTGCTCAAAGCATTCAGACTATTTCTTGGTCTCTGTTGAAGTGTTGCTGTTGGAGAGGGAGATGCAGCTGGGAGGGCCTGAACTGCAATCGGAGTTCTGTTTATGTGTCTAGGTATATGCTGCAACCTTCCATATTCATGACTTGCTGCTGAATTAATCGCCTGTAACTGCAGATTACTTACAGCAGGATATTGATTTTGGATCCCAAGGTTTGTACGATTGGCAGCATTGCCATGAGCCTCAGTTCGATTGGCAGCTGACGAAACAGCATCAGAAAACACTGGCGGTACTGTAAAATTTGGAGTAGACTCAGATGTACCAACAGTTGGGGTATCAGTCCTAGAACTGGAGGCACCGAACCCATGACCTAAGTAAAGTTCAGACCAAAAATTATCCACCAGATGAGAAGCAACATTTTGATTAACTCCAACTGTATTCATCAATTCTGGTATCGTGGTTGGAGCAGCAGACTCACTTTGAAGATTTGCCACTGAAGGCTTAATGTCTTCAATTTCAGTTTCCATTGCATCCACCTCGTTGCCATCATGAGTAAGATCCACAACCATAGGAATGGCCTTAGCAGATTCTGGCTGCTCAGACCCATCTTTCTCACAATTAAGGATCTTATCACGCAACTCATCTTCGTTGTCATCATTGTCAAACACAGCTTTCCATGATCCATCTGCAGAGATAATTACATGAGAAACATCCTCTGCCACCTCTTTAAGCACCTGAGGACAAAACAAGAGGTTAGTAGAAGTGAAAAGCAAGAAGCTATCTGCAAAGCATACATAACCCCTTAGTAACTTGCCTTGGCCATATTTTGATCAACACGGATCTCAGTGTAGCATACATGCTGATTGCAATGTGGGCAGCGCCAGGATGGTCTTCTAGTGTTTATGTCAACATAGTTATTGAAATCAAAGCACTACACAAAATAGAAATAAGAAGACATGCTATAAACATCAGGAAGTAGAAGAGACAAATCACCATGTGAAAAGCAGCATGACATTTATCTGATTCATCTATTACAGTTATTTAGTTTTAGATTTAGATATCCAGCGTGTTCCTTCTCAAAAGGCAGAAAAAGAAATATATTTTATATTAAACTCTTGCCAAGTTTCTCACTCCAAAAATACAGAACCAAGTTTATATTGTTAAGTGCAGCTTTAGAATCACACCTCTTTAAATGAATGGAAAAGATCTAATAATATCCCATGTGCCTGGAGCAACTAAACCATCTATGTGGACAGAACCTAAGAAACATTTGCAGACCCCGATATCAAAACAATTCACGTATGGGATCTAGAGATAAAAATTGGCGTATATATCAAAGAAAAAGTTAAGAGGGACAAATAATCACCATAAAGGATTCAGAATCTAGTGACAGAATTATAAAAGTCAGGGCAAGTACTGTGAAACTTCAACCAGTGTCACATGTTTATCAATGAGAAAGCACCTTAGGAAACACTCACCTGAAGATGCTTACATGCCTTTCCTTTGACAGGAATTTTAATGCGTGTTCGGCTGTTTAAAAAAAAAAAAGACTGACTCAAACAGCAGAACTTCAAAACAAAAATGGAAGTATAATGTCAAGCTAAAATATCAACTCCTAGTGATAAAAAAAATTTAATGTCATAAACCATCTATTAAGACATTTACATACTTAAGAATAACACATTAGCAGGAATTCAAAAAATAATAACAAAAAGTAGAATCAAAACAGAATAACGATGAACAAACAAAACTTACTATATGAATGCATAATGCATTGTCTACTCGAAGTTTCTCAGGACTCAATGGCAGGGTATAATCACATGAATGCAGAAGGAAGGTGCAAGACATGTGACAAAAGCCTCGTTTCAAACATGCCTTAAAATTTTACATAAAAGAGCGCGTTACTTTAGAGTCATGTCACACTCCCACCTATTATAAACCTTGCCTTCATTCGCAAATATAAATAAAAATTACTGTGTAATACTAAGGGTCTTAATCGGGAGGGGGAGGGGGGGGGGAAATTGGCACCAATAATAAAAAACATGTACGAATGAATGAGAAATGTGCATATTATGTGATAATGCTTATATATTTTCATTTAAATTTCAACAATCAATCACAAACGAAAAGAAGGAAGTTAATATGAATTTGAAGTAATCCTAGAATAAGATCATTCATGTGCAGTAGGAATAAGAGAGAAATCTAGAGCTGCAAAAGATTAAAAAAAGGATAACGGCTTACCTTATGGGACATTTGAGCGATATCCGTGATGGCCCTTCAATTATATCAGAATCTTCTACACCACAAGAAAAGAGCATAAGTTAACAATTTAACACTCAATATAGCAAGATGATATCGTCATTAGGAAACAGAAAGGTGCTCCTGAATTATTCATCTTCATGCATACCTGAATCTGGTGCCACTTCACCAGACTGAACATAATCTAGCAGCACGCTAGCGTCAGGTGATGATGACTCCATACTCATGAAGGCAACCACTATGACGTAATGACCTTTTTCAATAATTAGCTGTCAGTCATGGAATATATCTGGGATGTTCAGTCAAATAAAAATTATACATTCATGTCATACCTGAGAATTGGCCCACGGCTTGGAGAAGATTCGTCCCATATTTCAACATTGATGTGACATTTGTTGGCATCTGAGGTCCAGTGTCCTGAGAAATTAAACAGGGGACTAAAACGTTAATCACACAGTTTACATCCTATGCAGAATTACAAACGAAAACATTAAAACATAATAATAATAATTGACAAGAAAACATACCATTAAAACATTGGTTCTTCTGTCTACTCCCTTTCCATTGAGTAGAAAGCTGCAATAGTTATAAATAAATTTTAGATGGGAGTCATCAAAAAAGATTCAGCATGACCAGTGAGAAATTACGAAAGGGAAAAAAGAAAAAGATTAAATGATTCATACTTCACTTGTTGTGGACTTATTATACAAGCAGATGTCTCTATGTTATCTGTTTGAGCTACAAATAACCTCTGCAAGAGAAAAAGAAAAAAGAAAAACAAACTGAGATTCAGGACAATTTCCACACAATCAAATTTCTCTATTTTCTTAATCCAAGAAAAGAACTGAAGAAACAGCAAACACTGAAGACGGGAAAGCTGAAACTATTGTATCTAAAGAACTCTTCTCTATGAAGAGTTACCACCTTAGACAAAAATAAATTATAAAGCTAGAAAATAAGTGCTTACAATTTTCTCAAGAGGTGAATGCATTGTATTCTTCGCTATATGGAAATCAATCACGAGTGCCCCATAACCAGGCTTCAATGCATAAGAACAATATTAACTCATGTCACAAGAGTAAAAGAAAGGTCTAGCATGATAAATGAACTACCTTAGCTTTAAGAGACGCAAGTATCTGCCCCATCTTCATTAATGGGTAGAAGCTGAAAAGAAAAGGAGAGAAGTTTCGTATCATTCATTAGCAGCAAAATATAGTATTCCACTATCCAAATGAAAGAGATATATCATATAAAATAAATGCAATAACCAAAACAAGATAGGAGATTGACAACCTGAAACTTCTATATCTATTTATAATGCAAATGCTTATTTACATGTAGACATGCCTAAACGTATGGAGATATTTAAAAACAGATAAGTTCAAGACAACAAAGGTCCACATTACTAGTGTCAAATTATTAAAAAAAAAAATGCTGGCAGCTAGCATGCTCAGGGTGATGGGAAGGAGCGGAAGAAAATGATATGAGAGCCACTTGATGCCTGACTCAAACCTCTGAAGAAGTACATGTGATATAATGGCAATTTAAAAACCAACAGGCATATCTCCACCATCTTGCTTGGACGGAAATATAAATAAGCACTTATAGCAAAAGGGAAAAGTAGAGTTTGACATTAATATTAATGTAAATTCCCTGTGGACCCAAGGCAGAGTTCCAACATCTTTTGGATCATTTTGATCAAAAGATAAGAGCATGGAAATGGAAATATCGCTGTTCTTGCAAACAAAACTTAAAAAGGAATAGCCCTTACCGTGACATAACTGCATAAATAGTTGAATCTGAATCATTGACATATCCACAGCTGCCAAAGCAACTGCCCACCTATATATACAGAGAAACTATAATTAGCACACAAGGCTACACATCTCAAGGAAGTCTAGTGTAGGTGGTACCTGCTAACTAGCTAAATCAGCAGTTATGGGGGCCAATGCCAGAGGCTCAAGCCTCACAGCAGTAGCTACTTCTCACATACCAATTTTAGAAAACTATGAAAAGAAGAATAAAGAAGATATAAGCTCAGAATCAAACCTCATTTGCAAGTGCTATAAGATCTTGACTCTCCTTAGCCGAAAACCAGCTCATTTTACAGGCATTCTATCATTCAAGGACAAAGTCATCAAGAATTTGAATATATTAGTGCATACTTCAGTTTCAAACACAAAATTTTGGATATACCAATAGATAACTCAGAATTTAAAACTAAAAAGATATGTTAAGGATATGGCAAGGCAGAAATAAATAAAAGTTAGGGAGAATAATCTTCCACTAGACCATAGATACCATACAAGCAAGCAATATAAAAGATGAGCAGAGGCTAAACAAACTACTTTTGATTGTCTAATTAGACTATTGTACATGACAAACCAAACTTCTGAGAAAGATAAATATATAAACAACGACTCTCCAATATCAGGTGCTATCTTCTCCTGAATTCAAATATAGGATTGATTCCAATAGTATATCTTTCAGCCAAGTATGCTAGTAAATAACAACTGTAAAAGGAAATTGGCTTCCAAATCAAAATAACAGCGAATATGCAAACATTTGCAGATGTGGGCCATCAATTATTGTACTGGTGAATATTCAACTAGCAACAAAGATCAATATAGATGAAGTATTAAGAAGTACCTTAACTGATATCATCAGTACCATAATAGCTGCTTGTAAGAAGAGATCATTTCTTCGTTGGCATATCTATAAAGCATAAAAAACAAATGTCTGATATGCGGATTATTTGTGAACCACTAACAATTTGTATTGATGAAAAGTACTAATATAAATTCTATACCTTAGCTGCTATGAGAACAGATATTATCAGACAGAAGGACTATATAGGGACCCCAAGAAATGCAAGTATAAGAGGTAATAACTAATAAGTAATTAATACAATTACAGGTTTAACATCTAAGAGATTCAACAGAAGCCATACCTTTTTCAACAATGCAGGTAACTCTTGCGCCTTGGCAGGAACCTCACTGTTTGCAATTGCATAATCAATGCCTCTGTACATTTCAAGCAAAAAAAGTCATATATCTAAAGAGAATTGTGAAATGAAGAGTAACAATAAGCTCAAATTGTATACAATTTGAATGTAATAATACTCGACTGTGAGAGAAGAAGCATAAATGAAAGCAAAACAAACAATGAACTCAAATAAAGAGCTTGTTTAAAACAAAATGTGAACAGCTAGTACATGCGAAAATAACTTCCATTTTCACAAGTTGCACAACAAAAGCATCCAGCACTTAGAATTCTCCACAATTCCCCTCCTTGCAGAGTTGACAAACCCTAACGCGAAAACACACTCTCATGGACAAGAAATTGTTAATTTACTAAATTAATCATAAAATTTTTCCGTAAACTACAGTAAAGGCATTCGAAACTGAAGCAAACAGAACATAACACTTGAGAATCTCTAAGATAAGAGTTTACCGCCCATACTTGTCTTAAAAAGGGGCAATTTAAAAACTACAATAGGTAAAACACCAACCAAATTTCACTATATATATATATATATATATATTATAAAAGGAAGAAATAAAATGAAGCGAAAGAAAGAAATGTACAGAAGCGGAGTTGCTTTTCTTTAATTTTATGAAATAGAAGAGGAGATATATTTTTATAAAAGAAAAGTGCCTGGCGAGAGAGAGGCAGAGGCTGAAGAACTCCGAGCTCTGAGTCGGTCCACCAGGCTGAATATGTGTAGCCAATCGTTCCGCCACCGCCGCTACTCGGAACGAGTTCACCACAGAAGCCGACACTTGATGTCCCGGTCCCAGTCCAGGCATCCCCGCAGCCGACGGCGGCGGCATCATTGTCATTTTTATTCTCCCACTACGGTGTCGCGCAAAGAGGGAAAAACCGAAAAAGTAAATGAAAGAAGTTTCCAGGAGCTATTTTCGAAATTTTAATTTTTTTTATTCCGAGAGATTTGGATTTTTCAGGTGGGAAAAATGGGCCCCTGTTTGGTTTTAATTACGGAAATACCGAATATGGGCGGGTGGTAATTTAAGATGAAAGTGTTGCCGGGAAATCGAAATCTGCACATTGATGTGAAATGTAGCTTGCGATGAAAGGAAACCGTTCGAAATGTTATGTGCGGTACAGCTGGCACGTCCAATTGTGCTTTGGGCTGTTCTCGTTGGGCTTAAATTGGGCTTTGGGAACGCAAATTTATAAGCTGGGCCGAAGCCAGCCCTATATATATTCAACCTCTCAACTCAGCTCTCTAGGTCAAACTTTTTTTTTATATTTTTTTACTGTGCCGTTTTCAACAACGTTGACTGTGACCATGTCAGCCTCGTCGTCATCCAACAGCGGCAGAAGGATTTTGAAGCTGAAGAGTTCGGATGAGAAAATCTTCGACGTGGAAGAGGCTAGCCGCTCGGTCTGAAACGATCAAGGGCTTAATTGCGGAGAACAACGATCCCGGCGTGATCCCGATACACAACGTGGACGGCGAGACCTTGGAGAAGGTAATCGAGTGGTGCAAGAAAATTGTTCAACAGCGCCAGGAAAATATCAACCCACAAGCTTCTGCCGCTGCGGCTGCCGCCTGGAAAGATGAGTTTTATAAGATTGATCTGACGGCTTACTATGATCTTCTCAAGGCTGCCAACTATCTCGAGGTTGAGGATTTGCTGGACGAAACATGCGAGAGGGTTGCTGGTTTCATCAGAAATAAGACGCCGGATGAGGTTCGCCGGATTTTCAACATCGTGAATGATTTCACCCCGGAGGAATTGGAAAAGATTGACAGGGCTCGAGAATGGTCTATTAGAAATGATGTGTTTTGGGGTTGACTGATTGGGGCTATGTTATGATTTGTTTGAAATAATTCCCCTATTAATATTCAGTGACGTTCTCAACTGTTTCACCATCGTGAAGCATCTTATCTTTATATTAATGCATGCATATTGATCCGATTAAGTTGTTCCACAAAAATTTCAACTGCGTCCCATGATCTATAGCCTTGATTTTACTCTGTAATTCTCTTTATGCAGAATCCACCCGTGTTCATCATTTTTATGTTCTTTGGGTGCAATCATTAAGAGGAAACGAGAAATCCAAACAAAAAGCAAGAGAGATGAAAGTTATATAATTTTGTAATTTGAAATGAAAATTTTATACCTACCTACAGTCTACACAAACTGAAATTCAACAAACTAAAGTCAGAATTCCATTTTACATATAATATGAAAAAATAAGAAAACCCAGGGTTCCAACTGATAACAGGTGCCTTAGCTCCTCTTACGCAATTCCAGTAACTTTGCGTTAAATTTACTCCCCTTGCACCACAAACGATCAAGCCATGACAGACACCACAACTTGATTCGACGGAATAATGAGTTGACATGAGGTAGAGAACAGAACGACCCCTTCGTTATGCACTTTGGACCTCATCAACGGCAACTCATGCAGAAGTCATCAGCCCTTCCCACCCTGAAAGAAAGGAGGTGAATGGGGCAAAACTTGTTTAGCACCACAAAACAAAACAACATACTTTGGGAAAGAACACTTGCATTGCCAACTACAATGATCCAATGATCTTCTAAGAAATGGACAATCAAATTAAAAACTACTCTTGCATCACCAAAAAGGTGAACACGGAGAGGTGTGTTTTAAAAACATGGCAGGTAGTGGGGATTAAAAGGTGTTGAGAAAGGTTATCAATGGTAAAGCAAATCTTGATAGTGGTTGAGTCTGTTCATCTCTCTAAACTCTGATATATTCCTTCATAGGCCAAGCAATACTAATCAATCCACTGCCGAGAAACAGCAGGATGCAATTACAGATATCCTCTGTTGACTAAAATGCTATATATCTGATGATCAATAACCATAAATAATCACATGAAACTGATCACCCTACTTATAATATGTCCAAGTAACCATAAATAATCACATGAAACTGATCACCCTACTTATAATATGTCCAAGGGAAGTCAAAAGCCTAGACTTTGCATCACAATTCATATTCATCTCTCATGTATTAATACCACAGTGTCACAAGCCTCCAGAATGTATTTGCCTAAATAGACAGGTTATACCGGTCTGAAATGTCAATTTATAGGTTCACAGTAACTAAGGTTCTTACCTTGTGAGGTGGAGTTCCTGGTCTTAATGCATTGTTGTTGGCAAATCCAAATTTTCCTTTCTTCTCATAAGACTTCAGGATCTGGAAGGAACATGTTAAAGTATCATCCACACTCATCATGGCGCCCGCATTGTCAAATTCACCACAGTAGTTTGGTGCAGAGAATATGGTCACCAGTTGCCGCTTTGCAAAGAACTCATAACCATCTTCTACAACCTGAATGAGACATAAAAATATGCTCAAGAAAAAAAAAAAAGGTGAAAGCTTCCACGTATGAACACTGTAAACCAATTAGAAAGGTTAATGCAAATGACAGTACCTGGTGAGCTCGGCAAACAAGATCAAGGTCATGTTTTTGAAGGAACTCAGAAACTTTGTCAGCCCCAAATGTATATGAAACACCCCTATCATTCTCTCCCCAGCCTTCAATATCTTTATCAGGATCAGCCCACAGCAGATCACAGAGAAGGCCCTGATCTGGCACATCAACAGGACGAGCAATGTTCCGGATCTGATCCAAGTTTTTCAAATCAGGAGATAATCCACCATGCATGCAAAGGATCTTCTCATCAATCAGTGCAGCAACAGGCAGGCAATTAAAGCAGTCAGTAAACGTCTTCCAGACACGCACACTAAACCTCCTCTTGCACTCATCATAGAACCCATATATGCGGTTGATTGATGCACATTCATGGTTGCCTCTAAGGAGAAAAAAGTTCTCTTTGTATTTGATTTTGTATGCCAGGAGAAGGCAGATTGTCTCAATGCTCTGCTTGCCACGATCAACATAGTCACCAAGAAATAAATAGTTTGCAGCAGGAGGGTACCCACCATACTCAAACAGGCGCAGAAGATCTGAAAATTGACCATGAACATCTCCTGCCACAATAATATGAAAGGAAAAGCAGAATTGTTACATTCTAAATTCACTAAAATTTGTTACTGGGACACACATACCGATGCATGTTAGTAATGCAGCGAAATCAAGATCATGTTAATCAAGCATTAAACATAAGATACAAGATAAACCCAATTTGGCGAAGTCAAAACCACTAGCGAGCCAAAATATTGCCAGATAAGGATCCAGTTAAAAGGCCCTAAATAACTAAGAGTGAGATGCTATAAGCAACAAAAAGACCACACGGGCATTTAAAGGCCCAATAGCTTCTGCACATACTAAAACTTGAAGGTACACAAAAGCCATTAAAGGCTCTGATAATTTTCCCTATCAAAGTATTTTTACTGGTGGCAACAAACTTGCCGGACGCCAACCCCCAGCCCAACACAAACAGACATAAACATAAAGACTAAAGAGAAGAAAAGAAAAGAATTAAGACAATAGGGAGAAAGTCGAGCTTTACGGAAGGATGTAAATGACGAAACAATAAACCAAATGCCACCGTTTTCAAGTGTTATTTTAAGTTTAACCAGACCAAAGATATTTCAGGCTCCACACCTCTGTCTAAGATTGACAGAACACTGGTGATTTTAAAACCTTCATACAATACCCTGAATCCAGTCACAAAAAATTCTCTTAAGCGCATTAAGTTCTAACTTTCCCTTAATTTTGTGGTAAAAAACTGAAAACGAGACTTTCTAGAAATGCTTTGATTATTTCCCACCACGTGGGCAATACAATTACGTCACCTTCCCAATTGGACAAAAGGTCGACAACATTCCAAATTGAGACTCTTGGTACAAAAAAAGTTGCCCTTTATCCAACAGACGGCAAATACCAGAGTTTAATTAGAAAAATATTGGAGTCATAAAGACAGTAGTCTGTGAATATACAACCAATAGCTCCTAAAAATTGAAATCATCTCATTATGTTAATTAAACCAGACACAACTAGCTCAAATTTAGTTAAGCTCAGTGATATTCAGAATCTATGAAGCTTTAAATGAATTTCACCCACTAACTGATACTTACACAAAGCGACAACCAATAGTTATATTATTGCAATATACCATATATGCGTGAGATTAAATCTTAGGCAAAAAATGCATATAATTAAATGCAAATCGTGAATTTGAAAATCCTAGGCTACCAAACTAAGGGCTTGCATGATTTCATTGTGCTGTATGAACTTCTCTGGTGGTCGAACCGATCAAGAATCTAAGACGTTATCTGCCACCAATGCATTGCCAATAACACAACTCAATCAAAAGTCCACCTTTCGAAGCCTTTAAACTATACATTTACTGCTCTTCTATTGCTCTTGCCATTCACACTCATCCTATTTTATTCATTTTGCTTCCTATCACTTTATTCCTTCCAAAAATTAAGAGCACCTATTACTTTTCAACTCGATATATATCTCTATTACAAACAGAAAGCTGCCAATTTTAGTACTATAAATTAGCAAATTCATGCATCCATATATGTTCTAGATCAAGACTTTCAATGACAGCAAACAAAAACTACCCCCACAGAAAGAAATGAAAAATACCCCAAAAGAAAACAACAATAAGTTTATATCTATCAAATGAAAAAAATTAAAAAAGGAAAAACTTTATCAGACTAGTAATTATTACCACAAATCTTGATAGGAGCTTCAAGCTCAAGAAGATTAGGCTGACTCAGAAAGATCTCTTTGGAAGCAACACAAAGCTGCTTTATCTCAGCCTCCGTCAACTGAACTTGCTTGGTGGTCCTCCCATTTTTGGCATCCACCAGCCTCCTTATGATATCATCAAGCAAATTCTCATCCATCCAAAAGCAAACACCAACAAAACACCAAAACAAAAACCCTAAACTAAAACACCCAAACCCTTTTTAATCAAAACTGACCCAAAAACACCAAGAAACTCAACTCTCCTCCTTATTTCAGAAAAAGGGTTTCTTTATTTCTTTTAATTTATTTCTTTTGTGGCTTTGACGGAGTTCAACTTCAAACAAGAGGAGCCTATTGGAGCTCCAGGTTTTTCATTTTTGTGAGAGGCGAGGAGGGGACCCTTGTGAATGAGTCCTAAAGTCTCTTTATTTTTTATTTTTTTTTCCTTTATGGAACCCTATCTGCAGATTATAAGGAGAGCATGCTGCTTGCACGTGCGTGGCGTACTTTTTTTTTTTGGCGTACTCTTAGTTCTGTTCAAGTCAACAGATATTTTCTTTTTTTTTTTAATGCAAATAGAAAAAAAAATTTTCACAAACTTCTACAATAATGACTTGATGATGAGTGATTGCCAGAAAAATAATCAAATACAAGAAGATATCTTTCCATATCTTTATGTTAATGACTTAATGCTATGCATTACACTATGCACTAACTATTGATTCCAGCCATTCAATCTTGTTAGCCCCTTTTAATTAACATGCTAGTAATAAATAACTTGATATATATTTCAAGGCAAATTATACAATATACCGGCAGTGGAGTTTAGCAGACTACACAAGCGGATCCTGAATGGTTAAAAAATGGATATGTATCAACTCCATAATCCGCTTATGGAGTCTAAAATTTACACCGCCAGTGTATCAAATAATTACCCATATTTCAAATTCTCGAACATTTTAATGTTCTTTTTTATGAAAGAAATATATATTTCGAAATCTTGATATTTAAATATTCATTTTACTAATACTATCGTATTAAGGGGAAAAATTTTTTTAAAAAAATGGTAGGATACATTTTTTCCATGGTTAATGATGCTATTGGCAATAACAAGAAAGTTGTTGTGGAGTGTAAATAAATTCACCAAGTTGGTTAAAATGAAAGCTTTACAATAGTTAAAGTCATAATAATACTCATGAATAACTTTTTTTTTTTTAATCTTGATGGACTCATTCAACTTTTGTTCAAGATAGATATAACATGCAACCGAACATATTATTTGTCGTGAAAGTAACTTTAAATAAAATTCATTTTCGAGTGATTTATTGGTTAAAGCTAAAAGCCTAAATTAGCTGTTACAAATTCAATTTTCTTATAGCGTAAAAAATCAAGTAATAGAATGACGATGATACCGATGAAACTTTGGTAATGGGTAATAGATTGGTAGGAACAAGAGGGATTGGAGAATGTCAAAAGTTGAAAGAAAGGAAATGTAGGAGCTAGGTACTTTATTGGAGAATAGAGGATGATGATGTCTGATAAAATTGAGGGAAAATACTGGTATAAAAAAAAAGAAAAAAAATAAAGAGGGAAAATAGTAGTATTTTTGGTTTAATATGAATTATTATGTAAAAGGATTTTGCATATATAACTATTGTTTCTTTGATTTGTGTGTACGAGGACTCAAACCCTTGTTCTTTAAGTCTAAATGTATCCATCCAATCACAAGAGCAAGGAAAGAGTCGGTTTACGACCCTGTTGTTTTGCCGCATATGAAAGTGTTAACAACAAGTAAGTTGTGCAATCGTTGGCTGGTGTATCGATTAAAGGTGTAGTAAAGCTGCTTTATTTTTCAGCTTCTTACAATGACTTTTAAAAGTTTTTAGATCAACTATCCAGGCACACCACTCAAATAAAGGAACTTACATTGTTGCAAGAGAAAAAAAATTGAAGGGACCATACACATGTATACATTAGCTAGTATGAAAATTTCTATTACGTATTGGTTTTATTTTTTTATTTTTTACAAGTGAAATCTCATTACAATCAGAATAAATTATAATATATGTCTAAATATTTAAATGAGAATCCAACCCAAACTAATAAATCTATACTATATTAAAAAGTACGTTCACCTGTAAAACTTTTGAATCGCCCATTATACCTTTATTTTTCGAATATATTTCTTAAATGCCATTACTTAAACTATTATAGTTTTATTCTACTAAAAACTCTATTTTTATTTAATGAAATCTAATATCTTTATAATTACTTTATTTTTACCATTTTACTATTTTTCATTAAAAACTTGGATATATTAAAAATTTTTAATATACAATTTTATTCAACTAAAAACTCTATTTGCATTTAATTAAATTAAATATTTTTATAATTATTTTATTTTTACCATTTTATTTTTACTATTTTAATTTAAAAGGTTATTGTGATTAACATGTTTCTATTTGATAGTTTTCTATTTGATAGTTAATGTATTGTGATTATAATTTATTATTTTATTTAACTTATAATTAATTTCAATTATTACTAGATAAAGTGCATTATATTTTACTTTGTTAATATTTTTCTTTCTATGGAATAGTTTCTTTTGTTCCTTTGATAGTAAAACCCTATGTATATGCAAATGGGAGGTCGGGTTGAATTTTGGTTCGATCAGTTTCGGGTTAAGGAAATTTCGGGTCGTATGGGTCCGGTTAATTTTCAGTTTTAGATTGGGTTAGGTTTGGATCGCTCAAATGTCTGTCAATTTTGGTTCGAGCCTTTTTCGATGTTAGGTCATATGGTTTGGATAATTTAAGGTTTGAACTTCAGATTTTCGGGTTCGGTTCTTTTCAGATTCGGATCATTTAAATATAATTAATTCCATTTCGAGCTAATCTCTCGGGTTTGATCGGGTTCAGGTAATTTTGGGTTCGGGTCATTTCAGGTTCAGACGATTGAAGATTCGGGTCATTTCGGTTTAGGATTGGGCAGATTTTTTTCTCAAATAAGGTTGGATCAAGTTTGGTTTCAGGTGGTCAGCTCGGGTACTCGATCTCAGGTCAAATTTTGCCAGCTCTAATAATATGATTTTTTACGACAAAATTAGTAGTATACTTAAGATCTTAATTTTCATTTAATTTAAACATATTAGGTCACGTGCAACGCACGTGAAGGTGATGACTAGTTATTTTAAATATCCTACTTAACAGACAACCAAATTAACAAGCAAATAAATAAACTAAATTCACATTCGTGAGACTTAAACCCATGATCTCACAGTCTCACAGTCCAACCATGATACACTTGCCAGTTGAACTAACAACTCGGATACTATTCGTCCTACATTAATTCTATGAATTAGTGCTAATAATATCATTTCTTGTAATCCATAGATAAGTTTCATAGCTAATTTTATTTTAAACCTCACCTCCGTATTTGGTTGGTCAAGCGAAAATCTCAATGTCTCTTGAGAGGTCTCGATTTTGAATATTATTAGTGAGAAAAAATAGATACCAAAACAATTTATAGTATTTGAATTCAGGTTAGAATTGATCGAAATCTACTAACTTCGAGAGTTTATATGGATAAAAAAAAAGTTTATAATAAATCTAAAAAAATCACAAAAATTATTTCAAGTTATTATATACTAAATACTAAAGTAAAAGTAAATCCTCAACCATTTGACTTTATTTTACTACCGGTATCTACCATTAATTAAAATGTAATACTAATACTAATAATAATGGGAATTAATTTACCTCAAAACTCAAAAGTAATGGGAATTAATTAAATTTCCACCTAACCAAAACTTGACAGTTTACTCTCCCAAAAGGCCAAAACGTCCCTTACTCAAATTAGTAAAACTGATTAATCCAAAAATGTAATAATGGTACTTAATTTTTAAATTCAAAAATTCAAAGTAAACTGTGAAGCAGCAGAGGGAGGGGTATAGTGGTAATAGTACAATAAAACGCGCAAACTGAGTTTTCTTACGGTGATATTGCTCATACGGTACCACTCACACGCCCGTCCCATCAGTCAACAACCCTAGTAAAAGGAAGGTCATTAACGTAAAATCTCAAGTCAACGACAGAGTCGACGAGAAACGTGTCGCCTTACTGTTGGTTCTGAAATGGAACACTTTTTCCCCTTGACCTCATCGGATGAACATTAGCGAACGGATAATGCCACGTCACGACAATAAGTGAAGGAAAAAGTATGTCAGTGTGGGGATGACCTTACCGGAATATTCCGCAAACGCCCTCAACCGACGGGCGATTTTTCCAAAACGGAGACACCCAAAAACCTCACCTTTTCCCGAAAACTATAAATACTTCTCATTCTCACTTTCGTCCTCTTTTTTTGCCCTAAAATCTTTCCCAACTTCCCCAAACCCCCAACTCCTCATTTCAGCCGCAACCATGCTTCCTTTTGCAAAACATTCATTTCCTTTCTACTTTCCTCTCACTTCCTTCCTTCTCCTCTCCTTTGCCTTCTTCTTTTGACCGATTGTGTACCTCTCTGATTCTCTCCCTTCAAACGCCGTCGTTTTCGCCGTCCCTTTTTCTTTCTTCATTCTTTCTTTTATTGGTGGAGTGAAAAGTTCTCTCCCTTTTTCCCTTTAGTTGGAGGTTGTGGGGTTGGATGGATGCTGTGGAGTTAAATTATCCGGTGGATGTTACAAAGCTTATGGGATCTGAAGGGTTTGGAAGAGGGGCTAGGGTTGGTGAAGATTACAAGCCGCTTCTTAATACTTCGATTGACTGTTGTACAGCTTCTGCTATAAATAAAGGTCCATTCTTTTTAGCTTTTCATTGTTCTTTTACTAATTTCTTAATTTGAGTTGTTGTTCTTTTTAACTTTTAATTTGAGCTTTTTATTGTTCTTTTACTAATTTCTTAACTTGGGTTGTTCTTTTAACTTTTAATTTGAGGTTTTTTTCCTTGCTTTAATTGTTTTGTGTTAATATTATCTGAGAAATGGATTTTTTTTGTTTAGTTTGTTATAAATTATAATTTATTATAGGGAAGCAAAACCTTGCTACTGGCTGCCAATTTTAGAGTGTTGTTACTTGCTTGCTGGCTGCTGCAATACTTTGCATTGCTTTCCTTTGCACTTCAGTAATTAGTTTTGGTGCTTATTGTGTTAATCATATATTTCATATAAGCAGACTGTTATCCCAACTTTAATTCTCTTAATTAGTAGGTTGTTATTCTTTAAGGTGACGTACCGCAATTCATCTTTTTCATATGTTCTGACAATATTAGATTTTGCAGATGAGAATGCTTCAGAGTCAGCATCATGGAGTAAGATTCCTGGTGCTGAACTATGTAGGCATGCTAGTCAGGTGCCCAGCTGTCAGGCTGGAGAATCGTCCGAACAACATGACTACAGGGGCTCCAGTTTCCACTTACCAAATACTGGTCCTGATGTTGTTATCGCACAGAAGAAGGCTGGCAAAATTCCTAGAAGTAGTAGTGGATGTTCTAAGAGAGCACGTCTTTCTCAGCTAGAAGATAATACTGGTTCAGCTGGACTTGATGATGTAAAGGATATAACTGATAAGCTAGGGTCTCATTCTACAAAATGTAGCTTTCCAGGTTGTACCTTTTCCTCCCCTGTTTGGAAATATTAATAAATTAATTTTTAATGTAGATTTATGTCAGTCTATTTAAAGTCAGACCATAAAGGTTTTTGTCCCTTAAAAGTCTCTTCATGGTCAAGTGATCTGGTTTTGCTAATTTTTTATGTTCTTAGTTTATTATGATCTGGTTCTTATTGTTTATTTTTTTCCCCTGCTGGAGATTATGCTGATTGTTTGTTATCTCCTTTTGTAATATACATTCTAGATAAAACACAAATGTCAAGACAAAAGAACAGCTTCAGTGGCAAGCGAGGTGACAGGAGAAGTTTCAAAGTTCCTTTGAAGCAGAGATTTGATTCTTTCTCCATGAAGGCCGGTTTGGCGAGCTTTAGTATGGCCTCTGGAGGAAACAACTTCCTTGGTATGCCATTATTACCAAAACTAAGCTTCACTAGCATACATGTAATTTTGATCATGTTATGTCATGTTAATGATGTAAGTGCGAAAATGTTTATCAATGTTTTTAGGTTTGAATGTGCTAAAAGACTCTTGCCATTTTATGGACAATTACCTGCAATAATATTATCTACCTTTTCAGTTTAAAGTCTGCTGTTTGTCATTCTGCTTCTTATGTCATTCACCTCTGGGCATCAATTTCAGGACTGTATGGTCTGAAGACTGATGTTCATGATATCAGCAAGCTTGTGGATGATTTATCATTAAATGAACTCCTTGATGGCACTTATGAGTGCCCCAATTTAGGCAGGGAGAAGGGAAAAAAAACAGCTAACACAACTGAAAATTTTCTACATTCAGTTAAAAAAGCGTGTTCCATTCTTCCGCATCGAAGGGTTCAGTCCCAAAATTTTACAGATATAGAGAATTCTTCCCAGAAGAAAATGTCCATGTACCCACCGAGCTCTGTTTTGGCAAGTTGCAATAATAGTGATAAAGAAGACCCCTGTCCTACAGATCCATCACCATGCAACCAGGTGCATTTTGATCAAAATAATCTAGTAATATGGTTGATCCTGGATGAAATTATAAATGAAGTGGGAAATTTCATGCCTATTGACATTTAATGAAACACTCCCTCTATTGACAGGAGCCTTGAGCAATTCTTGTTTTCCCTTATAATTATCTGTTTCCTTTTGCAAGTTCATGCTGTCAAGGTCATTTGAATAGATATTGGTCATGCTCTGAAATTCAGTTACTGGACCTATTGAAAGCTATGCATGCATATGAGACCTTCCTATCATGCTTTGAAGTCTTAGGGTCAAACTGAAAGGGCTTTCTGATATCTTTATGCTGAAAAGTTAGTGATTAACTCTTTGCTTTTATATGGTTCCAGGCCCAGGATTCATGTGGCAAGCCTGAAATGCCCTCCAACCCACCAGATCCTCAGTTGTGTCAGCCCCAAGATATTCTGGAGTGCTTGGCATTGCCTCCAGCGAAAGATTTGGACTCTTTACTTCTTGATGCAACCAAGCCTTCTTCATCCACACGGAGCAATACTGATACACGTTCAGGCAAGCAAATAACCCGCCGATCTAGCTTGCCGCCATTTCCCTGGTCACATACTTTCAATGGGCACTGCAGAACCAATTCTGATGCAGTAAAGTGTTTATCAAATAAGAGCACATGCCAAGGTCGATGGGTAAAGATACCAAATACTTCCAGTTCGCCTGGGCTTGCAAGTGGTTGTTTTACCGACTTGGAGTCACTCGCTTATGATCCAAGCCTAATTCCTTCAGGTTTAAAGCTTGGTAGTAAAGAAGGTGGAATGGCCCCCTCCACTGATAGTCTTCGTCTCTGTGAGCAGGGTTCATCATCTCTTGCTACTGATACCAAGGCATCTAATGTTCCTCAAGGTAAGATATTTTTCAAAGGGCTAGCTTAGTCATCTCTCTCACTCTCTCTGCCTTTTTGGCTTAATGAGGAGTTTTTTCTTTTCTTGGAATTGCAGAATCTGGGCTTCGGCAAGCTGATCAATTTAATGGTATGACTTTAATTGCTGATTTGTCTGTTAGCTAGAGGATTTATTGATTTCTTTTGAAGGAGTCTGTCTCTTGTTTCCACAGATATCTTATTTTCAGGATCAAGTAGTTATGTATCATATGGTTTTCTTGGAAAATTTTTGCCATCCCCTTGTGCTTGCATTTCCACAATGTTTTTGTTATTTTCTTTTCAGGATATAATTGTCATTTCTTTCAAAGTGGAAGTTAGTATATTCTGGGCGCATATAGTCTTAGACTCTTAGGGCCGAGTAGCCTAGGTTGGAGTCTGGGCTATTTGTTGCATCCTGCATGTGGTGTGAGCTTTTTAGTTGTCATTCCTGTGTATATATAGGAACATTTATTTCCATTCAAATATCTGCTCTGCTTGTCATTTCTTATTTATGTTTCTTTTTTGGTTAGCTGGGCAATGTCCAAGACTACTGGCTGCCGCTCAAACATTGTATGACATTGCAACTAAATCCTTGGGGCAAACCCCAGATGGGATTACAAGGTGGCCAAAGAAGCCCTCACAAAAGGCCATGAAAGCTCGCAAGACGAAATCAATTGAGAAATCCGAGGAAATATATGCAGCACCTTCTTCAGTATTGGGATCTGACAAACTGAAGAGAAGTGATATGGACCAGATACTTCCCTCAAAAAGGCCTAAGCTCTCTGTAGTTGAGAATAAGAAGGATCTCAGTCAAATCAATGGTGTTAGAAAAGGACCAATAGCCTGGTCCACTCCTAGATCAAGTAGATCATCACCTGGAAAATCATTAAGAGACTCAATTGTGGAAATAAGACATTCTACGGCCAATGTCATGAAGCCACCATGTACAATGCATCCGCCGGCAGCAGCTTTGGATAAGTCTTGCAACAGTCAACACAAGTTGCGTAAAGTCATGCCAGTGGACTGGAAGAGAGGGAGATAGGGTTCCAACCCTCTTTTTTACAATGTAGAAGTTGCATTGTTTTAACAATTATTGCAATTTATTACCTCCCTGTGAGGTTACCGGTGTTCCCGGTTTATTTGTATATAATGTGTTGTAGGTGGAAGGGAAATGTTGCGATAGAATCAGAGGGTTGTTAGTGTTGTAACATTAAGGATAGTTGTAGAATATGGCAGGGAATTCTTTGCCTTGTATAGAGCAATTGATGAGGCAATATAAATTTCAGATTCTCACTTCAAAGTTTCTTTTACTCAAGTTCAGGTTGCTATGAGTGTACTCCAGAGCGGTACTAGTGGCAATATAACACTTACTAGTATGCTCAAAATCTTTCCATCTCAGTCAATTAAGCCATTATTTTGGTCTTTCCGTGGCATAAATAGCAAGTTTATGGGCTTTTGTTCTTCAAAAATAAGTCTAGTTCAACAGATTGTAAAGTACTTGTAATGACAGGGAATCAGGATCTTACAACTTTTTATTAAAGAGCAAATAAATCTGGGTAAGAAACCCCTACAACAATATCAGCAACAAGAAACAAACAAGCCAAACCAAGCTCGGGAGGTGGGCTGTTAAGTACAACAAAGACATGTTCAAATGCCACTTTCTATTGGCTAGTATATCAACACAACAATTAGGCTTCCATATACACTATCTACTAATACCACTACACTGAATCTGACTGAGCATTGACCAGCAAGCATTAACAATGGAGCTATGAAGATAATGCACAAGCACAACATCGATAATAAACTAAGCAGCAACCTCAGAATCAACTTCAAGGATAATTTTAGTATAAACCTGAGCAAAAGCAATACAAACCATCCTAAATCGCACAGAGTTCAGCGACAACTGAGGTTAGTATCCCAAATTTTCTTGATGAAGCCCAATAGCCAGTTGCCACAAATATCTCTAAGCAAGCCACCGCACCCTCAAGGCCAGGATTACCCTTAGCAGCACCATTAGTGATAATCTTGACTATATCAAATGAGGGAGGGTTCCATCTAATATTCATAGTTTGCTTGGCCTTTTCAAAACTCACTAAAAGATTAGACAGGTTGAGCCAACCCTTACCGGCAGTTGAAGGAATAGAAACCCTCTGTGTTTTGAGCAATTAATGACTGTAAACTAAAGGAGAAAACATTTTACTCTTCCAATATCAATATTCAGGACTAATATGAATTTAATAGATGTTTCCATTAGAACTACAACACAGGATAAAGCCATGGATTGAACAGAGGACAAGAATTACCCTGCTCAAAACCCTAACTACAACAAATTGCAAAGACAAGAATTGCATAGAGCACATGAAGCTGAGACATGCTTGAGCCTAACATTCAAGGCACATTCAATACTAAATGTCCATAATGAGATAATACTTAATTAAGAATACTAAATGGTCATGCTTAACAAGAAATGCAAGCTACTATTTCAGATAATACTTAAATTAAGAATATTCAATACTATAAAACCTAACAAATCTTGAATTGAAAGTGCTTAAAAAAGTTAGCTTCACCATAACTAATCTTAAAAAAGTTAGCATTACCAAAACTGATAACAGTCTTCTTCAGAGACATGACCAAATCTGGAAAATGCTTCCCTGCTGAGAGTAATTGCTCCATAAGGAAGGCCAGACAACCAGAGAGTCAAGTAAACAACACAATAAAAGACATCCACAATTCCACATATAGCTGAGTAACAATCAATAAAAAACAAAAAGAGGCATAAAATTTTGGGGGAAAAAGAACTTCTATTAACAATTTTTTTTTACACCTTTGATATTTTTCTGTACTTTCTTTCCATTTCTTACACTTTTTAGTTTTTAGTAAAAACCGTAAATATTACGCGTTTTCACAGACTTTTTATATACTGAAACTAAAAACTACACCATCCAAAAACAGTAAGACTCCTCGCCGGCGTCTTCTCCTCGGACTCGGCACCAGAATCGCTGTCGGGAGAGGCTATGGTCGGAGTAGGAGGAGGACGGCGGAATTACTTCGATTTTGACTTCGCACTGTTGGATGCCGAACCAGAGCTAGCGAACAAAAAAACAACTCCTGACTTTTTTAACTTTCTAACTTTTTACCTTCAGTAATTCTAACTTTTTTGACTTTTTAATTTTTTGGTGCTTTTTCTCAGAAGTAAAAACGTAGACGGCATTTGAACAAAAAAACGTAGACGACAAAACAGACATAACAGTAACACTCTACTCTGACTCCTCTCCTTCGGACTTCACCGCACCTGGAATATCAATCGATGAAGGGAAGAGAGACGGAGTAGCAGGAGAAGCCGGGATTACGGGACGGATTACGGTCGCAGGAGCAGGAGCAGGAGGAGTTGGACGGAAGAGTGGAGCGGTTTGAGGTACGTTAAATGTCGAAGTAGAAGCTACAGCGGCTCCAATTGCAGCGGCTGATGCCGGAGATGGAGGAGGAGCATAGTTCGGCATGAAAACTCCGGTTCCGGTAGGTTCAGATTGTGGAGGAGCTTGGTGAGGTGCCAAACTAGAAGCTCCACCGTAAACAGCAGCTCCGATTGCAGCGGCTGATGCCGGAGAGGGAGGAGGAGCATAGTTCGGCATGAAAACTCCGGTTCCGATAGGATCAGATTGTGGAGGAGCTTGGTGAGGTGCCGAACTAGAAGCTCCACCGTAAACAGCGTCTCCTATTGCAGCGCCTGATGCTGGAGAGAGAGGAGGATCATAGTTCGGAAAGAAAACTCCGGTTCCGATAGGCTCAGATTGTGGAGGAGCTTGGTCAGGTGCCGAACTAGAAGCTCCACCGTAAACAGCGGCTCCTATTGCAGCGCCTGATGCCGGAGAGAGAGGAGGAGCATAGTTCGGAAAGAAAACTCCGGTTCCGATAGGCTCAGATAGTGGAGGAGCTTGGAGAGGATTCAAACCTCGTTGAGGAGTGGAAAATTCCGTCTGACCTACAGCGCCATAAAGTTCACCACGTCCACGACCAGCACCAGCATTGCGGCCACCACCGGTGCGACCTCCGTGAGGAGGTTCAGTCTCTTCAGCTCCACCACTGCGACCTCGACCGTACTGTTCGCCTTGATCACTCATCAAAGAAAAAGGAGCAGATGAACAAGAAAAATGGTGAAGAGCGGGAGAAAACAGAAAAAAGAAAACTAGAGATTTTTTAAGCTGAGAGATTTTTAAGCGGGAGAAAAAAGAAAACCAGAGGTTTGAAAGGATGATTGAATAGAAATTCTTTCCTCTCTATAGTTTATATATATAGCTGATGAGGCAAAATAAACTTTGGTTCTCTCACGTTAAGTTTAGAGTTTCATTTTTCTCAAGTGCAGCGATTAATTACTTACGTACTCCAGACTCGAGAGCTTAAAATGCATTCACACCGAGTCTGGTTCAAATCACACCATGTCCTAGCTATAGCTCAAATTATATATTCGGCAATCACAAAAATCTGACGACCTATATTTGCACCAAAAGTTTTTGCCCAATCGGGACTTCAAACCCATCGTTTATTATGAAATTAACACTAATCTATAGTAATTAAGGAATGAACACTAATCTATAGTATAATAAGCTTCATGGTTAATCGCCAAAAGAAAAAAAGCTTCATGGATATACGTGCACAAACAGTAATCCTTAGTAATTAGTTCCCCTGTCATCCTGTTATGTGTGAGAAATATGGACATTACATTGTTAATAATACAAGAACATTAGGAGCCCAAAATTAAGTGGACTGATTGTAAGAAGTGTAGCCCAATATTTGGACTTAATGTATGCGGATTCTAACAAGCCCAAATTTGGTCCTCTCCTTTTTTTAATCTTCTTCTAATATAAAATTTAAATGCTAAAATAAAAAAAAATTATAAAAAATTGAAATTGAAATTATACGGAGTATATAAGTATAATATAACCAATTAAAGCCATTGGCCCTAACTGGATTTAGTTCTTGTCTGGTGTTTACGGCGGCGGCGGCGGCCATGGTTGCTCTACAAATCTACGATCTCCTCATTGAAATTCTACTTCTGCTGCCTGTAAAATCTGTGTTTAGATTCAAAGTGGTTTCAAAGGCATGGAACTTATGGGTCACAGACCCTTCCTTTCGCGACAGATTTGTACGTAGACTTGAACCATCTTCTTCTTCTTCTTCTTCTAATTTACCACTGCTAGGGTTTTTCGAGGTAAGCACTATGAAATACAGTGACATGAAAAAAGCTGGATTTCGCTCACGACCTGCTTTCTTACCTACAAGTAAGCAAGGTAGGGTTATGCCCAAAGGTCATAAACGGCGTGGATTCTATTTAGGTATATCCAATGGCCTAATTCTATCTGGTTACCACCCTAAGAAATATTACGTATGTAACCCTATTACAAATCAATGCTTCCCTCTCCCTATCCCTCCTCCTCCTTCTTATCCCAATGGGACAGTTTCTGTTTCTATTTCCTACAATGTCAATGATGGGTCTTACGTAGTCATTCGAAATGAGACTCAAATATGGATTCAGGAAACTATACGTATTTTGATGTATTCATCTCGAACCGGCCAATGGGATACTGACACATGTCTTATAACTGCACCTGAACCATTCTATGTGGTTGATACTGTACCGGGAACTGATAGCAGTGGGATTATACTATGGTGGGCTTACGATTTCATTGCAGCATATGATCATAAGAAAGCTAAGGATAAATTATGGTTGATACGAAGTCCATACCATGATCAGTACACGTGTCCAATTTGTACGATGTTACCAGATGGGGAACTTCAGTGTGGGGTTGATGATTACTCTTGCCTTTATGTTTTTGTGCTCAACCAAAAATTACATAATTATAGTTACTCACATGTGATTCGTAAAGAGGAATGGAGGGTGAAATTGGTGATCACATATGGCGACTTGTGCAATGGGACGTATATTGACAATAGCGAACTATACTTTCGGTTAGTTGCATTTCATCCTCAGAATCCAAATATTGTTTACAGGAGATATGGAACTGAAATTTACGAATTTGATGCCACCGAATTAGTTAAAGCCCAAACTGTCCAAATTGGTGAAACGTTTAAGGGGCCAGTGCGTTTCAGTTGGACCTCCCCTTCAAGGTTTTATCCTGTGTTGCTCCCTTATGTTCACCCAATTTGGCCCCCTTCTCCTTCACCTAATTGAGACTCACCTGCTTTTATCCTATTTCATTTCATGTACTATCTATTTCGTAATTTTTTTTACTATATATTTAGCATATATGCAAAAAACTTAGAATTAGGTGTGCGTTTTTAAATTTAGATTTTAATGGAAAAGTACTATTTTATTTTTATGTTATAAAAATATAGTTTTGCAGATGAAAACTATATTGCCCCCGATTAAGTAATTACGTAAATTTATATGATGAAAATTATACTGATCTCCCCAAAACTTATATGCCAAGATCCGCCTATGTTGTTAGTGTTCAATCAATTTGATTTACACTGAATTAATTATATACAAATTGTTAATGGGGTTGGCCAAATGTTAAAGATTTAAATTTATGGTGGAAGACACATGAGTTCGAGTCTCCACAGATCCTTTCTGACAAGCATTTATAAGTTCAAAAAATTCACAACCAAAGGTCCAATAAATCCTAGTTGATAGACTTGACTTTACATATGAATATCCTTTCTTACTCCTAAACTTTTTTTCAAAAAAAAAAAATGCACGAATCTAGTCATATGGTCTTTCAATCTTCTACAAGCCCAAAATAGAAGCGGTTCAACTCTTTGGGAGGCCAAGGCCAATTGGCGGCCTAGCCGTCAAGGCTTATAATCTACAAGTCACTCGGCCCAAGCAAGCTTGGTTACTTCAAGAAATAGCCAAGAAATACCCACGATCCAACCTTTTTATTGGGCCTTGTAAACTCTACTTTCTCATGTGATGCAAATCCCTTTTTATTTCTTTACTCTCTCTCAATATATTTTTGGAAAATTATTCAATACATATTGTGAATGGAGTTTAGCAAACTGTACGTGCAGATCTAGAAGGGTGATATATGTCCTCTTAAGGACTAGATTGAAATATTAAAAATCTAATTAATTCTGAAATGAATTATTTGTCAACCTTTGAATCCGATTATGGAGTCCAAAAACTACACTGACAATGTATCAAATAATAACTCACCCTTTTTACACTCTTTTGAAAGATATAATTATGAATAAGTCAAACAGCGAAGTAAGAAAACAATAATAATGGGATAGGCAATTTTTTATGAAGTTGTGTGTGTTTTCATTATCAAAGAATCTGCCCCTTAGCTCACGAATTTGATTTTCATCTCATTTTAGAAATGAATTTTTGTTAATTAAGGTGAAATGGTATACAATTAGGCAAAAATTTGGAAAATGTTCAAATCAAAGGATAAATATCTAGTGTCCTGTTCTAAGCCATAAATTAAAACGGAGTCGAAAAATATTTGAGGCTCTAGATATTGTAATAATCAGCTTTCGGCAAAAAAAAAAATTGCAATAATCAGCTAAATTTCGGGGTTGGACAGGAACTTTATAAACTATACTATATTTAAGATATTCGGATAGTATAAGAGAATTCATATTGTTGATCATGGTGCAATTGCCACTCAGAAGCCGTCGATCGGCACGATCCAACCGAGCCGTCGATCGACATTGCTGCCCGCAATCCACGGGCGAGTATGAGATCCCGTCGAAATACTCACACGATCGCAGAGCCGTTACACCCTAATGTGTCACCACACACATGCGCAAGGACGCGTCACCAAAACCCTAGGTTGTACGGACAACCACTATATTTACACCACTTCCTTAATCCATCAATTCTCACAAAAACCCTAATTTACAAAACCTAGAAACACTGACTTAGGCATCGGAGCACTAACGAGAGGCCAAACCCTCGCCGCACTTAGGTGTAATCTGTCTTTCAGGTCTCGTCCTTGGGAGATCGGAGCCGGTGTTAGCTAGTTTTTGACGAACGTAGCCACGTTGACGATTTGTATATCAACAATTGGCGCCGCCTGTGGGAACTGAACAAAAGGCTATGTCGTTGCCTATGGAGTCACATCCGAATATATTTCAAAAGAAAAAAAAAAGAAAAAAATATGTATTTGTGTAACCCATGCACCAAAACCATTAAAAACCCAATATATATATTTTTAGGATAATAAAGATAATTACCTTAGTTTTTTCTATGTTTAAAAGTTATAACATGCTTATTAATAAATTCAGATTTAATGGGCCTATTCACGTGTAGTAAACTCAAATTAAAGGGGGCCTATCACGTGTGAAACCCAGTTTCAAATTAAAAAAAAAACTAAAAACTGGAGGGCTAACCCACCCACCTGTTACTATAATTTATTTATGAACCATTAGATTTAGATTCGTCTAGGGTTTACGGCGGCGCCGGCCATGGTTGCTCTACAAATCTACGATATCCTCGTTGAAATTCTACTTCTACTGCCTGCAAAATCTGTGTTTAGATTCAAAGCGGTTTCAAAGGTATGGAACTTATGGCTCTCAGACCCTTACTTTCGTGAGAGATTCTTACGTAGACTTGAACCCTCTGCATCATCTACTAGTAATTTACCCGTGCTAGGGTTTTTCGAGGTATGCACTTTGAAATACAGTGACCTGAAACAAATTGGATATCTCTCACGACCTGCTTTCTTACCTACGAGTGAGCAAGGCAGGGTTATGCCCAAGGGTCATAAGCGGCGTGGATTCTTTTTGGGTATATCCAATGGCCTTATTCTATGTGGTTACCACCCTCAGAAATATTATGTGTGCAACCCTGTTACCAATCGATGCTTCCCTCTTCCTCCTTATAACCCCATTGTGGATTCGACAAGCAACGTTAATGTATTTCTTGCTATTTCGTACGATGTTAATGATGGGTCTTACGTAGTGTTTCGAGCTGATCAATCTAATCTTGAGCTGCAGAATTTTATGAACATTCTTATGTATTCATCTCGAACCGGGCAATGGGATGGTGAAAAATGTGTAGTTAGATCACCTGATCTATTCCAAGTTCAACATACGGTGCCGGGCATTGAAAGTGGAGGGATTATGTTATGGTGGGCATACCATTTCATTGCAGCATATGATCACAAGAAAGCTAAGGACAAGTTATGGTTAATACGAGCTCCATACGTACCAATCAATGATAATTACAACTTATGTCCAATTTGTACAATGTTACCTGATGGGAGACTTCAATGTGGGGTTGATGATTACTCTTCGCTATGTATTTATGTGCTCAAGGAAAAATTACATAGTTATAGTTACTCAAATGTTGTTCCTATCGAGGAATGGGAACCAAAGTGGGCGATTTCATATGACCCATATGGCCCTAATTTGTTCAATGGATGTATTGATAGGGCTGAAGAACATTTTCGGTTAGTTGCATTTCATCCTCACAATCCAAATATTATTTACAGGAGATATGGGTCAGCAGTTTACCAATTTGATGTGATAAACACAGAGTTAATGCAGGCGCCAGAGGCAACAATATTGCCTCCCTTTGTTGTCAAAATGCAGCCTGTCTCTTTCAGTTGGACCGCCCCTTCATATTTGTTCCCTGTGTTGCTCCCATATGTTCACCCAATTTGGCCTCCTTCTCCTTCTCCTTCAACTTCAAACTGAGACTATTGTCAGTTGCTTCTATCCTATCTTATATGAACTATCTGTTTGCTTTAGGTTAGGTGTGAGGTTTTTCTATTTGCTTAATTAGGTGTGAATTTTTAATTTTTTAATGGAAAATTATTATTTATGTTTGAAAAATACGTGCATCTCTGCCCCATTTATATGTTTTTTCATATTCAAGGAATGGTTTATATCTTTTATTGAACTTAAATAATAATGAAAAAGGTTATAAGTGATCAAGTGAGCAGAAGAAGTTGTTCGTCTGATAAACATAAACCCAATGAGGATGATTTTGGGCCTCTTTAATTAGTATTATAAATCTGCAGAGGCTTTTGAGTTTTGTGTCAGATCATTGGGAATTCAGTTCAACACATATCAGAGTGTATCCCAAATTGATTAGGCTGTTGAAACTTGAAACTGATCTTCCCAAATAGTTTTCTAGATTTTCAAAGTTTCGTGAACCTGGTAAGCTATAGAGTGAGCCTGAACATGTTGACAAAACTGGAGACTAGTTAGGCTTAACTTGTTTGTTCAACCAACTTCCAGAATTGTTTGCAAGAAACCCATGTTACCATTTTAGCAAACTTCATAAGCTAAGGAATGAAAACTAGTGCAGAATTCAGAGCACTTGAACTGAAAATGGTTTAATTTTATTGCTTAATCTCACCTAAGTCCCTTCTAATGTAATATATTTACATGGCATTGGCTGAACCCTTAATTGGCCTGAAAACATGAAATTTTTTCCCTTTGATTAAATTACCATATAGCAGGGATTTTTTTTTTAATATATTATATAGCAGGAAATTTTTTGCCTAGTGACCAACAAGGGGTTTAATCAAGTGGTAAGCGGCTTGTTCCAGCTTAAGCAGGTCTCAGGTTCGAGACCTTGCGTACACAGCTACCTCTGTTGGGAGACTCACCCACCATAACTAGGTGCGCGACGCGGGTCGAATCCGGATTAATCAGGGCTAAGCCCTGGATACCGGATGAGATAAAAAAAAACTTTTTTTTTGCCTAGTGTAGAGCATTACTTATTCTACGATATAGTAACAATAATAATTAAAAAAAAAGCATGTATAAAAAAAACCATAATTTTGTGCAAACAAACAAACGATTTTCATTAATATTTTTTACATTTTCGGCAAAAAAAATTGACATGACTAACAATTATAACAGCGAAATACAAAAATACAAAGGAATTAGGAATTGGAAAAAGCACGTGCTAACTGGCAACACGTGTGGCAGTTGCTAATCGACGAAATACAAAAATACAAAGGAATTAGGAATTGGAAAAAGCACGTGCTAACTGGCAACACGTGTGGCAGTTGCTAATCGACGATTCGGTTTTCACAGTGTATTTTTTTTTCTCAAAGTCAAAGGCGTAAACTAAAATACTCAAAGTCAAAGGCGTAAACTAAAAAGTAGTAGCTAGTAGTACTCACTCCTCATCGTCGGAGGTGGGGACGGCTCCAGGGATCTTTTTCCAAGACGGAAGACCGGCCGGACGAGGAGGAGGAGCTGGATGAACGGGAGGAGGTAGTGCTGGATGAACGGGAGGAGGAAGAAATTCTGGACGGTAGGGAGGACGATGGAATTGATACAGGTTGGGAAGAAAGAGCGGACGAGGATGGAAAACGCCTGTCCCTCGAGGAGGAAGAGGATGGAAAACGCCGGTTCCTCGAGGGAGGTACGGAAGAGGCGGCAGTGGGAGAATAGCAGTGTAAATTGGAGGAGCCAGAGCGATCCATACCGGAAGCGGAATGTGGACAGCGAACGGAGGAGGAGGAGGACGAGCTATTCCGATAGCGGCCGGAGGAGGAGGAGGAGAAGGGATTGGCGGAGGTGGAGCTTGGTTTTCCATATCTTGATCAAACGAATCGACGATACGAGAGAAGGGAAAATTTCTAAAACAGTAAAAACCGCCTACTAGCTATCAGCAAAATAGTGATGAACTCTCATTTTATAGAAGAAGAGTGACAGTTTTGGCTGACGGTTTTCGGTTTTAACTAACTTCTTCTCTTTTATAGAGAAATATTGGCGGTTGTGAAAATCTGGTTGAATCGGAAGGCTGGTTGGACGTTCATTGCCAGGCTTCTCGCGAAAGGCTCAAACCAGTAATGAATGGGATTATCAGCGAAAGTCAGTTACAGTTAATTTGTTTCTAGAAGTGGTTGGAAGGGCTCGTTTCAGAGAAACGAAACGATGTATGGAAATTCGTTCAGTTAAAATTAACAATCTTTTCAGTCCTACTTAGCAAAAAATAAACACTTAACTTAGTGAAAATTATAATAATATAGCAGTACGAAAATTTGGAAAGCTTGGTACCAAAATGTTTAGCACTTCTTAATTAGTACTCACATTTAGCCAAAGATCCTTCACTTAATTAAGCTGATGTAAATTGAAACCATGATTACAAAACAACAAAGATGTACCAAAATGAATAGAACATTATTGTTGTTTCTACATCTGTATATATAACCATCAATATCATGCATTCTTGAACCCATATATAGTCTCCCCCATATCACTGCTGTAATGGCAAAAACTAATTTACAACAATTATGATCCAAAAAAAAAAGGAGGAAAAGACATTGACAGTTCTTTTTTGAAAGAAAAAACTGTAATTTTCATTTATATAAATGAAATTACAAAATAGTAACTAGAAATTACAATAGGTTGAAAAAAGTATTCATCTTTCGCGTTTAGATCTTGATCTTGTTTCACGATCCGAGCCATCTTGAGGACTTGGAGTCTCAAACCTTCTTCATAAGTCTCTAGCACGTGCGACACCTCTTCGCTCTCGTTTCTGTGTAACTTAATCAACAGAAAACTTTCAAAAGCGACACAAAGGTGAGTGATTCGAGAACTACCTTGATTAACCCGTAGATCATAAAGTAAAATCATATCAAAACTAAGATGAAACTATCTTCAATCTATGTAAACTCGGAGACACACTAACTGTGTGTGACTAACTAACTGACTCAAACTCAACAAACTGACTCAAAAAAACTCAACTAACCCAACAGACCTATAGATCTGGGGAGATTATTCTGAACAAAGAAAAGAAGACAATAAAATCAACCTCCTCCTCCCCTTGAAAGATCAAGAGGAGGAGGAGTATACAAAAAACTTGGATGAAAACTAAGAACTTGGGGAGAGAAAAAAAGAGAGGGGCGGCTAGTGTTTCTAAGACATTGACAGTTCTTAAAGGTTAAAATTAAATTATACTCCCCTCGTTCCCTTTTAATTGTCCATTTCCCTTATTCCCTTTTAATTGTCCCTCATATTTCTTTTCCAAAAATACCTTTCTTGAAACATGAGTTTAATTAAAAGGTCAAACATGCATTTAATTAGAGAGAAGCAATGGCTTAAGGACATTATAGGAAAGATTAAGTGAAATTGTAATAGAATTTAGGAAACTAACTGAAATTAACTACTTTTCTTAAAGAAATAAATCGGTAAAAAGGGACAATTAAAAAGGAATGGAGGGAGTAATTAAATAAAAGGCAGAATTAAAAAGGAAGAATCTTTTGAAGTATTTCTATAGCTTGATCTTAAGTGTTGTTTTAACACTGCAAAGATAGTTAATTACGTAAAATATTGACTAATCCACAACCAAAACAGACAGTAATACAAATAGAGCTATATAAGTGATTGTCTATATATATAATTTTTTTTTTAAGTATCCCATCCGATATGCAGGGCTTTTCAGTACCTAAGCATCAGCTCCAAACTTCAGATTGAAAAAATTGAAAAAAATTGAATTGTATGGAGGATTTATTTTGGTAGTATGGGTTTAAATAGCCCTATAACTTAGTAAATCTTTTGCCAGGCCCAATAACTTCACAGAACCCAAAATATAATCTTAGGCTGGCCTACTATTGTCCCGTGGCCCATGGATATTATCCAAGTCCAACTAATTAACAAGACTTTTTATAAATTTGTACTATAATTTTGGTCATAAAGTCTATTTCTCTTCTTACCCCTTTAGCTCACGAATTTGATATTCATCTCATTTTAGAAATGAATTTTTGTTATAATTAAAGTGAAATGGTACACGATTAGGCAAAACTTGAAAGATTTTCAAGTCAAAGGATAAATATCAAGTGTTCTGTTCTAAGCCAGAAATTAAAACGGAGTCGAAAAGTTGAGGCTCTAGAAATTGTAATAAAACAGAGAAAAGAAACTGAAATGCGAGGCCAAAAAAATATAGCCACTTTCTAGTACCTAAGAAAAACAGAGAAAACAAACAATGAAATTCAATATTCTAATTCCCAGAAAGCATCACTTGCACTACAAATCCTGCCCGAACGAGTTGTTGATTTTGTTTTTTTTTTTAATTCATCAGTGAAGTTGGTATGTTGCCATTAATTCATCAAGGACTTTTAATCATCTAATATATTGATTAATTATTACATTATATTTGAAGCAGCTTTATAAATCTAACATATATTATTATATATATATATATATATATTTATAAATAATATTAAGAACAATGAATTATAATCAAAGTAAAACTCCATTTCTATTTTCCGGTAGGTAATTATTTGAATATTCTAATAATATTTCCTCCGATTTAACTTAATTGCTATTACTTAAAAGTAAAATTTTACCGAGAATTGAAATTAAGTAATTCCAATTATAAACTGAAAACCCGACGTAAATGCGCGAGGATAATATCTATTATATATAATTAAGAACCAAAGCCATTAATATAGTCGATCGGCCCTAGATTTCGTCTGGGGTTTACGGCGGCGCCAGCCATGGTTGCTCTACAAATCTACGATATCCTCGTTGAAATCCTACTTCTACTGCCTGCAAAATCTGTGTTTAGATTCAAAGCGGTTTCAAAGGTATGGAACTCATGGCTCTCAGACCCTTACTTTCGTGAGAGATTCTTACGTAGACTTGAACCCTCTGCATCATCTACTAGTAATTTACCCGTGCTAGGGTTTTTCGAGGTATGCACTTTGAAATACAGTGACCTGAAACAAATTGGATATCTCTCACGACCTGCTTTCTTACCTACGAGTGAGCAAGGCAGGGTTATGCCCAAGGGTCATAAGCGGCGTGGATTCTTTTTGGGTATATCCAATGGCCTTATTCTATGTGGTTACCACCCTCAGAAATATTATGTATGCAACCCTGTTACCAATCGATGCTTCCCTCTTCCTCCTTATAACCCCATTGTGGATTCGACAAGCAACGTTAATGTATTTCTTGCTATTTCCTATACGATGTTAATGATGGGTCTTACATAGTGTTTCGAGCTGATCAATCTAATCAGAATTTTATGAACATTCTTATGTATTCATCTCGAACCGGGCAATGGGATGCTGAAAAATGTGGAGTTAAATCACCTGATCTATTCCAAGTGCAACATACGGTGCCGGGCATTGAAAGTGGAGGGATCATGTTATGGTGGGCATACTATTTCATTGCAGCATATGATCACAAGAAAGCTAAGGACAAGTTATGGTTAATAAGTGCTCCATACGTAACAATCAATGATGATAACTACTATATATGTCCAATTTGTACAATCTTACCTGATGGGAGACTTCAATGTGGGGTTGACGATTACTCTTCGCTATTTATTTATGTGCTCAAGGAAAAATTACATAGTTATAGTTACTCAAATGTTGTTCCTGTCGTGGAATGGGAACCAAGGTGGGGGATTTCATATGGCCCTAATTTGTTCAATGGGTGTATTGATAGCGCTGAAGAACTTTTTCGGTTAGTTGCATTTCATCCTCACAATCCAAATATTATTTACAGGAGATATGGGTCGGCAGTTTACCAAATTGATCATGTCATAAACACAGAGTTAATGCAGGCGCCAGAGGCAACAATGCCTCCCTTTCTTGTCAAAATCCAGCCTGTCTCTTTCAGTTGGACCGCCCCTTCATATTTGTTCCCTGTGTTGCTCCCATATGTTCACCCAATTTGGCCTCCTTCTCCTTCTCCTTCGCCCTCAAACTGAGACTATTGTCAGAATTGCTTCTATCCTATCTTATATGAACTATCTATTTGATATTTGGTGTGAGGTTTTTCTATTTGCTTAATTAGGTATGAATTCTTAATTTTTTAATGGAAAATTATTATTTATGTTTGAAAAATACGTGCACTCTGCCCCATTTATATGATTTTCATATTCAAGGAATGGTTTATATCTTTTTTTCAACTTAAATACTAATGAAACAGGAAATTAGTTCGTCTAAACCCAATGAGGATGAGTTTGGGCCTGTTTAGTACTATAAAATCTGCAGAGGCTTTTGAGTTTTGTGTCAGATCATTAGGAATTCAGTTCAATACATATTATAAGTCTATCCCAAATAGTAACTTGATTAGACAGTTGGAGCTCTTTCCAAAGCTTCACCAAATAGCTAGGCTTAATCAGCTTGTTTGTTCAACAAACTTTCAGAATTGTTAGCAAGAAACCCATGTTACCCTTTTAGCAAAATCTTTGAAATTAAGGTTCAAACTTCCAAAAGACATAAGCTAACAAAAACATTCAATCTGAATCAGCTAAGGAATGAAAATTACTGCAGAATTCAGAGCACTTGAAACTGAAAATGGTTTAATTTCATTGCTTAACTTCACCTAAGTCCCTTCTAATGTATATTTACATGGCATTTGCTGCACCCTTAATTGGCCTGAAAACATGAATAACTAATTGTGAAAGAAAAAGAAAAAAATCCCACCTAAAAAGAATTGACAACCCTAGGAAAACATTTGATCCAGCAAAAGAACCAAAGCCATAGCAAATCCAGGATCAAATCCTGGCTGTACTATCAACAAGAAAACTTCAAGGCCAAACGAAATGCCTCCAATAATTGCAGCCTTTCTCCTGATCTCTGCCACCACTCTGTTTTTCTCATCTACAACTTTACATGATCTATTTGAATATGACCCTTCAATCATATAAGCATACTTTTTGTCCGACGACCGGCGATATACATAAGCTAACACATTAGGGTTGGCTTGTAAAATGTTAATACTCTTCTTTACATAGAAGATTGGCTTTTCTGATGTATAACAATAGTCACCTACTTCCCCTCCATAGACAAGCCAAGAATCTACTAGTCTAAGCTGGTTCTGTCCATAAAAATCAACATTAATCAAGCTAATCTTTTGCTATAATTATAATATAAGGTGAAAATATAAATAAATATATATTTACCTTGCTACGTTGCATTGTGAGAATGGATTTTCCAGAGCTGTCCATGAGAATGATTTCCTTGGGGCGTCCCTTGTAATTATCAACTCGATAAACAAGATTACCATCTGAATCAATCACTGTAAACCCATTGCAGCTAACAATAAGTGATTTTCTCCACACTGTTAGTGATTTGCAAAGCCCTAATTTGAAGTAATCTGGCTGTTCTTGATGTTCTTGGTGGTGGACTGATCTTGACAAGGATTTCAAGAAGAAAAACATTTTTTTTTCTGTCAAAAAAACTGTTTGTGAAGCTTGACAAGGTAATGGGAAAACATATTTATAGGCTATAGTATGACTTATAAACCTATGGTGGTTAATGAAGCTACTATTTCTTTTGATTATAAAACATTACGAAAGAGACAACTTTTTACCTAACTGTGTCATGCCTCTTTTTCTAGTGACAATTTTGATGGGATTATAGAAAAGGGAGTTTAATTTAATCCCACGTTGTCTAGATTTTCTTATGATCCTTAATTAGCGTTGGAAAATGAGACACTTGTATTTTCTTCATAGATGGTATATCCCAAGAATTCAATTTTGTTTCTCTTCCTTCATATGTACTATACTTGTTAGGTTCTTAATTTCATTTCTTCCAAGAATGAATTGTAACGAAAACGACGAATATATGAACCATAAAGCCGGGGGGTCAGAAAAGGGAGAAATTCAAGATATATAGAGTTTTAGAGTTGTTTTTTCCGTCACAATTTCCCATCTCTTGGTGTCAAACAGATGAAAACAAAAGAGAGAATGGTGAGATTGGTGACCGAATTGGCATATTGTTTTTGTAACCAAATACTCTTATATAGTATTCATTATCATGTCATTGGAATGCTAATAGTACATAGTTTTTCAGATATGCCAGCCTGCTAGTTTTGAAAACGTTGCTCCCAAGGCCAAGAGTCTTCCTGATCACACACACAAGATAACAAAATGGACAAAGCCTAAATCCCCATATGAGTACATTTTTTTGGTCTATGGTTTTTTTCATGGAAATTAGATGCTCTTTTGTCTTTGGGTATTTCTGGTTTTTTCTGATTGTTCTGTTGAAATTAAGCTTAAACTATATGTCGAACAGGGGATTCACCAAAACCAGTGAACTTTGGTGATCACGTCGGTCTGAGCCTTTGGTGATATGGCAGTAAATTTGAAGTTTTCAACAAAAAACAAGTCAAATTTAGTTTAGTAACACTAATATAATTGGTCCACTGCCATGAAATATCTAAGCAAAACTATCTGTTCTTAGATTTTTCAAAAGTTGTATAGTGGCATTAATTAAACATTTAAACTTCTGAAAGATCCATCGATCATATATTATTTTTTAGTATCACATCCGGTATCCAAGGCTTTGCCTTGATTAATCCGAATTCGACCCGCGTCACGTACCTGATTATGATGGATGAGTCTCCCAATAAGGGCAGCTGCGTAAACAAATATAATAATAGAATGCATATATTAATGTGCTTATCTCTTAGTCATATTCTCTTCAAACACGTCTTTCCCTCTTAAGATAGACAGGGAGATATCGAAAATGACCCAATTGAGAAGACATTTAGTAGGTACCAATATTAATGGAACTAACACTCTTCAGGTTTTCCTTCAAAACTTCTCACTTTTATCGGCAAAAACAACTCTTCCCTTTCGAAATGAGTAAATCAAATTCAGAATTCATCGTCTTGTAAAACCAACAAGGTGAATTTCAGGACTAAATTCATGACCGACACAAAAGAGGATTAAGATATTGTAGCTGAAGGAAGTTAAACACGATTCTATCTTAAAACTTCCAATTATTTTGTTGACATATGGGGCAGCCGACCAGGACTTTTAGTAACCCTTTTTCTTCTATTAATTGTTCCATCATTTTATCTTTCTTAACATTGTTGTCTTCAAACTTTTCTGGTTTGGGGCACTTTTCAATGTGACAATCTGAGAGTTATAGATTCATAATAATGCCAGAGAAAATAGGTGAAACAAGCAACAACCAATCAAATCTTTGCACGCTATACCAAAGTTGATCAAATTGTTCATAAATCTGACAACCGAAACTAAGTTTGCACCATATATGATTTTATAGCCGAATGCTCCCCATTGGGACTTCAAAGCCACTGTTTTAATGATATAATTTCGTCAGAAATCAACAAAATCTTCCATCTTAGAGTCAATTAAGACACCCCAACATTATTATAAAAATCAAAGTTCAGACAAAGAACTTATGTTCAAAATAATAGAGAATCTGTATACGGCTTAGATTTGTCTTTCTGGCTTAGGATTTGTATAAACATGATCGTGTTATCTTAAAAGAGCCACGCGGCCTTGATTGCCATATTCAATTAGACTAAATCAGGTATGGCGGGTCCCTTCGAGATATTATTCCCTACCAGATTTAGAAAACTAATGGGCTAAAGCATGCAAGTCGTTGGAAGTAGTTGTCAAACCACGTGCAAATTTCCTGGTTGAAGAATGAAGATCGATGCTGGTGATTTTCTGGTTTTCTTTTGCCAGTGACCCAAGACCAAGTTTCCTCTTAGGACAAAGAAATTGTTGTTTAACTTTGTTTTTTGGGTTGGGAACTTGGAAGGATCAAGGAAGTCTGAATTGGTCAGTCGGAGAAATAGTTTTTAACTCCAAAAGATTTGGTTCTTCTCTAAATTATTAATTAATTAATTAATTGAATTACGGAGAAATAATAAGATGAAACAGTTCTATTATATCATCCATGATTCTGATTATTTCTAAAATTTAATTACAAATTTAACACTAGACTTAGCTGCAAGTTTCATTATGCGAGATTTATTGGGTAAGTGTTGAAATTTAAATTTAGGACATTGATTTAGTATTAGTAATTGTAGGAAGTCTCCGAGGGACACCACCCAATGGTTAAAACGTCAGACTTTTTGGTCTCAGTTCGAATCTTGTGATGGGTGGGGTGGATTTTGGGTAGCTTATTTCAATATAAGTTCATGAGTAGAAAAAATAAAAAGAAAATTAGGAAAAATTCTGAATTGAAACAACCTTATTGATCGGAACAATAAATAACGTGTTGTAACTAATCCATATTATAATTTCTTATGGCCATAGGTGGCCATGGGTATGATTTAATTTTTGAGCCGCTTGCATCAGCATTGGGTGCAAAGTTTGGGTCTGTGGTCTTACTGTCTTTAAATTTTCTCCACCAAGCCCAAAATCTCGAGGCGGTTCAAGTCTGCTTTGGAGAGTGGGCTCTTCAATGTTTAAGGCCTAATCTTGCTTAAATCCAATCTTTTTTGGGCCCTTCAATCTTTAAACTTGGTGAAGCAAAAAGTATATATTTTGTTGATAAAAGGTTAAAGTCAACTGTCAACTGTCAAAGCATTGACTGGCCCAAGAAAACAACATGAGTGATGAATCTGATCAAATGTACTGAAAACGCGTAATGGAGATTTGATTTTCCATCCTAAATTAAAGTTTTTCTTTGGTTGGAATGAAGAAGGAGACAAAGTATTGGTATGTTCTTTTATTATCTGTTTGCTGTCCAAATCATTTGAATTCTAAGGTTGAATTATATATGCATTTTATTCTAACTCTATAAAAAAGACAAAGGAGAACTAAGTTAAAGCCAAGGAAAAAAGAGGAAACCCAAATTGAGATGTTAGACCCAACTTGTGTTTTTATTTGGTAATTTCTTGTAAACATAAAAGAAGATTCATGAATCCTAGATTACATAATAAAACAAGATATACTTAACATTTTCTTATGTCATATAATATGATCACAATACCTCAATCTCAATCACTTCAACAACTCCGCTCAAAATCAAAAAGAGTTGGATCAAGTGGTGAGCGGCTTGTTCCAGCTTAAGCAGGTCTCAGGTTCGAGACCTTGCTTACGCAGCTACTCTTATTGGGAGACTCACCCACCATAACCAGATACGCGACGCGAGTCGAATCCGGATTAATCAGGGCTAAGCCCTGAATACCGGATGAGATTTAAAAAAAAAACAACTCCACTCAAATAGTAAGCTACTAAAATGACAAAATTCTAGCTTCCTACCTAGCAAATTTAAAGCAACTTTTAGTATAAAACCATTTAATTTCGTTTTGTACCATTTCAATTCTTTTATAAAGCAAAGTAGCAAAAAAACAAGTCTTTGAAGTGACTCTAGTCTTCTTTAAGACTGATTAAAGCCTAGGTTGAAATATAATCTTCAATTCACACGTAAAAGACTCAAACTAGAAACAATAATAATTTTAGCATTAAAGGGTTTTTGAGTGGATATTCCCCCTATTTTTCCAATTCAATGTTCATAGGCTGTCTGCCATGGGGATATTCATGAGGCCAAATATGAAACACTTGTCTTTTTTTCCCAGAAATTTCCAAGTCATTACCATTACTTTCTTTTTGCCGTATTTGGGACTCTAAAAAGAAAGCCTAATTCCTGGTTCGGCGCACATAATCTACTTTGTTTTCCCATTTACGAACTTGTTCACCCTAAGCCCCCCCATTCCTCCAAAAGCTTGTATAGATTAATAAATTTAGACTATTTAGTGCTTCTTTCTAAGTTCTTGCTGCCCCATTAGATAACATTATATAGTATATATTAAAACTTTAGTGGGATTTTCATTTTATGCTTTTTGTTCTCCTGGCAGGGTTATATACATGAGGGGAATGTCCATTTCACTTTCAATGATTGATCAATATATGCCTTTTTTTTTTAATAACACGATATATGTCTTTCACTTTAAATATTCAAACAAATTTACATGTGTTAACTCTACAATACAAAGTGGGGCTTTATCATCAGCAAGATTAGACCCCTATGGCCACTTATTAAAGATATTATAGTATTTCATCTCATTGTATGAAACATGAAGAAAATTGGGTCATTAAGGATGATCAATATTGCCTCTAAAGGTGGCATTGGGGAGTCAACTCTTATGAACTGGTAATGAATTTAAAATACAGTTGTGGGGATGACTTTGTAAAGAAGAAACCTTCTAAAAGATCAAATCAAAGTTTTGGGACCCCTTAGAATTGCATGCTCAGAAAACTCCATTGTATATACATGTATCATATATGCAACAGAATAAAGCAATTGTATGCTTTTTGCAACTTTTTCTAAAATCATATGTATGGATGGAAATTTTTTAAAAAAAAATCATAAAAGGAAAAGGAACTAATTATTAAATGTGCTTTAGTAAATTATAATATCTTTCTGTTCTCCATATGTTCTTTATCAGTAGGAAAAACTGATAAGTAATCTAAAAATTAATTAATGCTCCTGGACTTAAAGATATTGTGGAAAAAACTTTAGCATAAAATAAATGTGGTTATGGTTTCATGAGAAAAAAACTTGATATTGGTAGGTAAAACCCACTATGGCCATATATAATTAATATAGGTTTTCCTCATGCAACATATAATTAATTTCAATTTACAATGATTGATCATATATATGCCAAATAAAACAACTTTTTTGTTGAATTATTTCCTTAATTTCAGTTTGCCAATCTCATAGATAAATTATTTATTTTTTCTATACAAGTATATATGCATCATGATCAAGCCATTATTAATGCTCAAAATATGAATGACCTAAGCTAAAGATATTATGGAAATGGGAATTGAAACAGAGTCATATATGCAAAAGTCCATACCTACTGCAAGATGTCACATTGGTTGCATAAATGCTTTCAGTTGTGTTAGCAAATAGCAAGGATCGACTTCGTGCGGTCTTTTTACGTAGCATCATGTTGACGAAGGCAACTATATAGTCATCGTTAATATGATTAATTTCGTTTTGAATTACATCTTAATTCTACCAAACACTTTCAATTTTTCATTTCATTAATTAGAAAACAAAAAGGACAATAATTGGTACTATATAATGTGTGTAACTGGTGAGATAAGGACCGCTAAATTTACACGAATCAGTAGATTTTGATTCCATGATTCTTCCTAATTGTCTGTTTTTCCTCTCATATATTGCCTGTTGAAAACAATTATAGAGAAAAGAAGATTAATGACTATTAGGTTTTAATTAATTAAGGCGGATTTAATATGATTAATTATTAATTGGGTAATTATTTAATATAGCGGTGGTGTAAAATTTGGACTCCACAAACGGGTTGTGTAGTTGACACATGTCCATTTTTGATACACCGGCGGTGTAAATTATACAATACACCGGCGGTGGAGTTTAGCAGACTACACAAGCGGGTCCTGAAGGATGACATGTGTCCTCTAGGGACTAGATTGAAATATTTAAAACTTGATTAATTCAAAAAATGGACATGTGTCAACTCCACAACCCGCTTGTGGAGTCCAAAATTTACAACGCTGATATATCAAATAATAACCCTTAATTTATATGTTCTAAAAAGTAGATTTCACTTTGCATCAAATTAAAAGTCAAAATAATATATATAACCCATGATGAATTCACATTTTACATGCATGATGCATCCATCCTTTAAAGGAAAAACAGGGATTTCCTTGAAATGAAAACATGGGCTGCTTGAACTGGAATTGGCTTCTGAATTTGTTTTTAATACTAGGATTTTCATATTAGAGCAATGGGTAATATTCTAATTACATATATTGTATTGATATTAAATTATAAAAAATAATAATTATAGGAAGTGAAATATAATATAAGAGAACAAATGGAACCAAAATTCTCAGCTACTGTGGATTAGGCAATGGAGAGAGGGGAAAAAGATGATGTTTCATATTATGTAAAGAAAAAGTTGTAAATGAATTAATTAATGGCCACAAATAAAACAAGAAAGGGGGCTTGAGATTGAGAAGAAAGTAAAATTCTAAAAAAGGAGTTGGTGGGCAATTGACTTCTTGGGAGGGAATGGGAGAGATTCCTTGTGGACCCAAACCAATCTTCTAACTAATGGGCTTTGTACGTAAAGAAGGATCTTCTAGAAGCCCATCTATTCATCACCTTACCTTACCTCCACCTTCTTTTTCTCCCAAAATAGCCAAAAAATAATAATAATAATAAACTTTTTATTAGTATTTATATTAACTTTATTGAAGAAAAAACAAAATTTCTTTGTTGGTATATGTTTAGCATTGTCTACAATAATATTAGGAATTCCGATTCTGTTCTTTCATCTGTTTGAGCCACAAAATTTGAGCAAAATTGAGAGATATAAAGCTTTTTTGCAGAATTAGCCCAACAATTTTGATTTGAACTCACTTTATATTTTTGGGTCATTTTTGTTTTGTAGCAAAAGGGTGGATGAATATTTTATACAATATTCGTCTTTTAGTTTATTTCATCATGTAACATAAAATATTTGGTCCAATATTATATATGACCAATGATTTTGTTTCAAATTATCTCTCAAATGAAACCACACACATGGCTAAGTTCTTCTATTCCGATATTGAAGAAACTGGGGTTCGATTCATCATAAACTTGTAATTAGTAGTTAAATGGGTGAACTTATCTATCTATTTTAATTAAAATGATTAAAAAGTCAATGGGTTAGGATAAAATTAGACCTACTGATCTTAAATTCAATTTCGTTCATACAATTAATATGTGTATATCGATCGTTACAACTTGCTTACATTAAAAAGTCGTAGGCCATGTCGATTTTTGTTTTTTGACTATACCAAAGTAAACATTGATCTATTTGGTTTGAAAATTGAAATCTATATATATATATATATATGCTTGCTCGATGCACATAATCAATCCATGCACGTCATTTACCCACAAGAAAATTCAATTAACAGCGACGTTGGTCCGACTGAAGTAACTTAATAATATGCATGTCTTTCAGCAATTGTAACTAGTTATATATATATATGGCTTTAGAAACATCACGTACGTAGCCATAATGAATCTTTTGAGTTTTCTGGTTTTCAATTTGTTTTAGGTGAAAGATCAATTTAATAATCTTATATAGTCAAAATCTGAGGGTAAAAAGGATTATTATATATATATATAATTAATTAATTAATACATGCTACATGGTGAATATATATTGAAGAATTGAAATTGATAGATGAATATAGTAATTATTAAAGCAAATTAATCAGCTAGAGTCAATAGTTGTAATGAATATTTTTCAAAAAAAAAAATAGTTGTAATGAATACTTCAATAAAATACAATGGTGATGGTGACAAACACTAGCAAGAAATGTTTAAGATATCTCTTGAAAAAGAAATACAAACAAACTCAAATTAATATTGGAAAATGGTTGACTCGATGTACGATTTGTAATAATTAATAGAGTACTCTCTGATTTAATAATAAGTTAGGCTTAGAACAATGTGAGAATTTGAGGATATCATGCAAGGTCTCAATTTATTGTTATATCCCATTTGAGCCTTTAATAACAAAGATCCTATACATCCAATGCCTATCAACAAAATTAAGGTTCAAGGATATACATATATATATAAACACTATATCATTTTCAAATGATATATCATGCATGTTTAGTCATTTTAATTAAGGTAATTAAATAGACAAAGGGTTATCCTTCTTAATTACTTCTTCTTTTTTTTGTTTGGTTCAATCGAGAGGAGCAATATGGGGTGAGAATTTAAAGTTTCAATAGGTTAGGTGGCCTATGAACTTCCCTAGTTTTGATTCTTCTACCAATCAAACAAGAACCATATATATATATATGATCTAATAACCTTTTTCTATGAATGTTACCTATGACAATTCTCTAATAATATACCAATAATAAATTATGGCAAATTATACTCCGGTAGTGGAGTTTAGCAGACTACACAAGTGAGTTTTGAAGGGTGACATGTGTCCTTTAGGGACTAGATTGTAATATTTAAAACTTAATTAATTAAAAAAATGGACATGTGTCAACTCCACAATCCGTTTATAAAATCCAAAATTTACACCACCGATATATCAAATAATTATGCATAAATTATATACTAAACTAGCTAGTAAGTCCATGAAATTATTGTTGAAATTAATATTATTGATAGTAAGAAGTTCAATTAGGTGATCAATGTGGGATGTTTTTGTAGTGTCAAAAAGTTCGAATACAGTGGACTTTTTTATTTTTATTTTTCTTAATTTTGTGAGCAACATATTACTGGTTGGTGGATGATGATTGTCAGCCGGATATTCTTTTCCATGAGTAGAAAGATTGCATTTGCATTACCAGATTCCTTGTGGAACAAGTTACTTTTTTTAGTTGATCATCATCAGTCTTACATATATGCCCTTGTGATTATAATTTCAAAAAATGATAAATTCATGTTTGACCCAACTAATTAGCTATCTCACTAACTTCAGAGATTCAACATATTAGCTTTGTATTTTTCTACATTTTTCTGATGGGGTTAGGTTGAGATTTTGTTCACTTAAATTTTAAAATCTGCTCTTTTTTTTCCTTCAATTTTTTAATAAAACAATTGCAGTACTTTGCAATACAACAGTTTGAAAATCGTTTTCATTCTAGAACCATTTTCATATTACCCATTGAAATTGTACTTGTCTTTGTGCTTTCAGAGTACTATAAATTAAATTCTGTTTGGAAGCTTCCATGGGATTAAATTATATATATTCAATATTCATTAATCATATTTGTTGATGCCAAAAATATACCGACGATCAGCATCACATAGATCGAGCTCCGAGTGAGGCCTGCAATAGAGTAAACTGTTAGAAAGAGGTCCCCCTGTGGTGTTTGAGGGGGACCTCTTCCGACAATCAAGTCAGTGAGGTCCACTTTCAGTGTGTTGTCGATGTTTATGTGGAGGGTCATAGAACATAATAAAGCTTATGAGGTAGATGGTCATACCTTGACTATTTATATATACCTTAGAGGCATGGGCCTTGGTTGCTAGTGGGCTTTAGGCCCAAAATAATATATGATGAATAATAATATTTTAAGAGGGAAAAAAAAAAACTCTATATGCATACAAATATTGTGTCTGATCGGGATTTTGATTTCTGCCTTTCTCCCGACAGACATTTTATTATCAGATAATATATATGCAATGTACTAGAATATTATTATGAAAGAAATTAAATAACAAATTCTGAAATAATATAGAGTTATAATATGGGATCATATATATGTGATGATTCAGTGGTTGAAAAACAAGTTTGACATGAAAGTGTATGCATATATATGTGTATAACATCATGATGCTCCAAATACTCGAGACAAATTTTGTTGGCATGTGATTTTTTGACGCATGCAATTTCATTTAAGCGTCTTTTTTTGGCTAAAATTTGAAACTATATACGTGCCATATGGACATGCCAAGCCATTTATAACATCAAATTCCCAATGGCCCAAAAAAAAAATCATCAAATTCCCAAGTTTGCTGTCTCTATATTTTCGGCAGAATATACTGGTTCTCCTCTTATTCTGTGGTTGGATACTTGTCATTCATCCCTAAGAACTAGGGTTTGAATCCCGGTATTATTCATTCTGAAAACAAAAACTTTTTTTTCGCAGAATATGAATTTATCTTGTTCTTCCTTAATTTGGATGGAAGCCATAAATTCTAAGGTAGCCAAGTCAAACAAGAATCCCAAATCTTTTTGCATTATTTATATATAGTTTATGCTAGGCGTTTGGGTTTATAATTAGAGAGAGTTAGAACTTAGATATCCTTAATTAAGCAAAACCTTGAATTTTCAATATTATAACTACTGGTAGAACCGTCTGTTGGGAAAGATTATTAGGTGGGCTGGGTCTATCACGTCATCCGTGGTCTCGACCAATAAGACAAATCAGAGTTTTTCCTACAATTTCTAAAACCCTAACCAATTAATGTCCTAAATTTAGGGATTTACCCTGTAAATCTCATCTAATGAAAGTATGGGCTAAACCTGGTACTAAATTTGTGCCTAAATTTTAGGAAGAAATCTGACTTGTCAAAATTTTATTGGTTGGGACCACGGATGACGTGGTAAACCCGATCCACCTAATAATTTCTCGTCCGTTGGTAATATATATACTACATATTATTTGGAACACCCAATGAAATTACTAAAGGCCCCTTTTGAGAATTGATGAGGAGACTCTGTTTTATTTTTTTTGTCCTTTTATGTCTTTTCTCACTTGGTTAATTACTAATGAGGCCCTCAATTAGTTTCTCATCATTCCCTTTTCCTCTAGCCTTTTTTTGTAATTGCAATGGTTTTTAATCAGTTCAATGTAAACGCATTTATTGATCATAATTATTTATTCACTTTATGAAACCTTTTGATTAATTTAAACTATTTGATTTGTAGATTCTTAGATAATAACAAATTCCTAATTTGCTCCTTTAATTAACTTAAAATATAAGCAATTCTACTGCTATCTTTTTTGGGTATTTGAGATTTACTTTTCTATGTAACAATTATGTTTTGTATGGACTGATAAGGTTTTTTTCCCCTTGGGCTGCCAATTGCAGAAGTCTCCTTGGTGAAGGAAAAGAGAAGTTCTTTTTCATAGTCACATTAAGCCTGCGGCAACTATTCAAGTAAGCTCTTGAATGAAGGTAAGTTAAATTACATATATATTTTATTTTCTGCTAGTTTCAATGTCAAACCTCTTAGATATCCTTAGGGGATGCCTTATACACAAACTATTGATATGTTTAGGATTCAAACTAATGTGTACAGATTCAAACTAATGATAAACAATTTTTAAACTCGAATATATTTCAAGCAAATCCAGTTTTCATATATAAGTTAAGAGCTGCTACTTATTGCTAAATTTAGAGCAAATGTTAAGTATATGAAACTTTGAAATATAGTTTCTCCAAAATCAATTTATTGCATTGTTGAATTTTAAATAAATTTTACCAAAATAAATTCAATTGATGACTTCTAATTTATTAATAATCTTTTACTTCACATGATTCATAACAACAACAAGAAAAACTTAATATAAAATATTTGTTTTAAAAAAAATAAATAAAAGAAGGCCGACGCGCCAGCGCGGACTATCCCCCTTGTTAAAATTAATGAGAGGCACTTAATTGGCAGTCTTTAATCCAAAGAATCTCACTAGTATATATTGTAAACTTGAGAACCACACAATTTGTTATTTTAACTAAAAATGAGAATCCCCCGTTTAAAGCATGAATTCATTTAATTAGCTAGCTAATTTAGATGTTTTCTTACAAATATTGTAATATACAATTTTTGATTAGTGAAAGCGAAGCAAGATCCTAAAATGATGAAAACGCATTTTCAAAATCTAAGTATTATTTTGGCCACGAATACAGCGACATGGGACTAGTATTCTTTCTACTATATATATATATGATTGTCGGTTAGAAATTCAAGTCAATCAAGTTATGTATAATATAAACATGATTAAGAACAGTATATCCATATAATTAGCTTTGTCGAAAAGACACAATTAGCCAATGTTTCTATATATATGAATTCTAATGTGTGTAACCGAGAAAGAAAAAAAAAGATTTGTATTCTCAATTCTGTCGACAGAATCTGAAATTTATATTTCTAAAGTTATTGCAACTTCACTAAAATCCCCTTAAGTCTACAAAGTGGATTAAATACATCAATTATATGAGAATTTTGTAGTCCAAAGTCCAAATTAACCAACAATGTAAATTAGATTTTTGTCCAAAATTCAGTACCCTGTTCCTTCAACTCATACTCCTATAATTTCCCGTTTGATTTTTATGATTTGATTTTTTTTTTATATCTCATCTGGTATTCAAGGCTTTGTCCTGATTAATCCGGATCTGAGCTGCATCGCGTACCTGATTATGATGGATGAGTCTCCCAACAGGAGCAGCTACGTACGCAAAGTGATTTTTTTGATTTGATTATTATATCATGTAAATTACATTATATTTGATTTGATTAATTTAAAGTTGAATCATTGGATTATAAATCGATGAAACTCTTCCGACATTTTTTTTTATCCATTAGATTTTTTAACCTAATATCTTATATCCTATCCTATATATTAACTGTTAATTATAAAGCATATTTTATTAGTATAATTAAGAAGTAATAATAAAAGAATTTTCCTTTGTTTATAATCAGTTAATGATGAAATATTGAAATCCTAAAATAAATGTGCCACTAATACTAGTATGGAAAAAAGAAACTTATTGGCAGACATCAGAAAGTCTGTTTATTCAGGTTCTTTATTTGTAACCGTTTCATCACCGTTTTGGGATCAAACGGAGCTTAAGTGTAAACTTCGTTTCAATCGCTACTCTAATAATCTCATCTGTACAGTACATAATCTAATCTGTATAGTGTAGTCTCATCTGTACAATTACCAAACAGTATCAATTACATCACTCTACTAAACAAAGCCTCAGGTCATTCTTGAAGAAGAAATGGTAGTAGTAGTAATTAAATATTGAAGCAGTCAAACAGTCAAATCAAATCACTGAAAGCTGTAACACACTCTTTTACCGTCCTGACGACGTTGACTCCCCCACCATGCCTACCGTCAACTCTCCCACTCCCTACTGTTTTCATAAAATAAATAAACGTTTCTCATCTGTTTAGATAGTAGATACTCTAAAAATTTCAAATTATAGACTATAGTATATCTTTTTTTTTAATTTAATTTCTTGATTTGTGCTTATTTTTGTGATCTTATAAGATTATATTTTATTTTATTAGTAATATTTTGCATCAATATTCAATACAACAAAAATAATCAACATATATCCAATGATATATGTGATTATGGAAACTGAACTCACATATAATGTGGATAAAAATGGGCAAAGAAAGGATTGTAGACACTAGACAGTACTATTGTTGATTGACGACTTATTTTGTCTTGACTTTTAATTACATTCTTGATAAGTTTCCTCTTTAATAATTAAATTAAAGAAAATATATAATTCATTGTTGAAATTTAACAAATTACACATGTGAAGTTTAAGGGTTGATATATATTTTTTAAAAATAATTTTTAATACATATTAACTATAAAATTAGTTAGGGGATGGAGTATGTATCAACTCTTAGGTCATGTTTAGTGCACCGATTCATCGGTTGTTTGGTCGGTGGACCGGTACACCGGTCAAATGGAGGTTTAAGTGTAATCTCCGTTTCAATCGCTGCTCTAATAATTTCATCTGTACAGTACCTAATCTAATATGTACAGTGTAATCTCATCTATACAGTTGCTAAACAGTATCAATAGCACCACTACCGTACCACTCTACTAAACGGAGCCTTATTCCATGAAGTTTAAATTTTACATTATATATCAAATAATTATCATCCAACTAATTAATTAAAGTTCTTTACTTATATTTTTTTATAAGTCCATGATATTTAATAATCACATTATCCATAGACAAATTTAGGGTAAAGTAATTTCTAATCACAAAAGATGAATATTCTTGTAATATTTATTTTTTCATTTATAATACTTGAATTCAATACATCAAACTATTTTCACTCGATCTTATACATATATTAGGTGAATTCTTTACCTCTATTATGCTATTATATGTATAATATATATGTATATTATATTATTTTCTTTGTTTTATTTTAATGTCAACATATATACAAATGAGATTGAAGAAGACAAGGCATGTCAAGTTACTAAAGATTTGTATTTACTTCAGCTTAATTCTATCATTTTCTTATAAGAAACTAAGCTTCATTTGGCTGGAAATTGTTATATTCATAGTAATTGCACGTTTAAGATCCAGGAATGTAATATGTTTTCCAAAGAAAAGAGAATCATTTCTAAAATAGGAGTATCATATAGAGACCACATCCCACAAATGGAATTTGCAAATTATTCCTTTGTTCTCAATACTTTTTAAGTACAAAATCGTTCACACTCCCATTTCTTTTTCTTTGATTTTACTTTCTAGCTCGTAACTAATTTTCCAAACAAAAGCAATATATATAAAGCATAAACGCGTGAATCCAAACATCCAAAATATTCCAAAAAGCCAGAAAAAAAGATGATAAAATGAATCCCTGTAATTCCTTTCCTTTCCCTTTCAAAGTGGTCTCAGATCCATAAACCCAAACACCCCCTCTCCTCCCTAATAAAAATTAAGTAAAAAAAATATAATATAATAAGCCGTAATTATTTTTTTAAATAATCATAATTTTCTCTTTCAAAATCCAACATATATAAATAAATCTCTCTTCCCTACCCTTTGGTCCCTGAAATATTGTCCTTTTCCTTCTTCCCTTTTCATTTCCCCCAGAGCTGCTCTCCGCGTTCTTGTCTTTTCCCTCAGATTCCTTCCGCGTTTCCTCTCTCTTCTTCCCCTTCCCTTTTATATTCAACCCTTCTGTTTTAATGGAGTAGTAATAATATATATTTTCTCCTTCAACAACTGAACTTGATTTAACTCCTTTTTTTCCAGAATTGTCATCACATTACCAAACAGTACTAATCAAAGTTGTATATATTTTTTGTAATATTATGAGAGGCGCTTCCTTACCGACGCACGAGAGGCGTTGGGCCTCTGACACCGTTCCCGCCAAAACCACTCTCAGCTCCACGGCTTCGCCGGGGACTGAGTCCAACTCCGCCGAGGAGTTCGTCGAGGTTACTCTTGATCTCCAAGACGATGACACCATCATCCTCCGCAGCGTCGAGCCGGCCACCGTCATCACCGTCGATGACGGAGCAGATACTCCGGCCTCCGCTTCGCGATCGCCGACGATTAAACGGAGCTCATCGAATAATAGATTGAGACAGTTTTCGCAAGAACTAAAGGCCGAAGCCGTGGCCAAAGCCAAGCAATTCTCACACGAGTTAAAAGCCGAACTCCGACGCAAGTTCTCGTGGGGAAACGGACACTCCGGATTCGATTCGGCTTTAGCCGCTCGAGCTTTGAGGAAGCAACGAGCTCAACTCGACCGGACTCGCTCCGGTGCTCAAAAAGCACTTCGTGGATTAAGATTTATTAGTAACACCAAAGCCAATGCATGGGAAGAAGTTCAAAACAATTTCAACAAACTCGCCAAAGACGGTTTCCTCTTTCGCTCCGATTTCGCACAATGCATAGGTTCATATCATCACCACATTAATTTTTTTTTAAAAATTTTTAAAATTATATTATTAAACGCTTTGATTTGAATCTGTCTTCTAATTCTATTGCGTGTAAAGTGTAACTTGTTCTTCATTGATTACTTCAATTTTGAAGGAATGAAGGACTCGAAGGAGTTTGCACTGGAGATGTTCGACGCATTGAGTAGACGAAGAAGATTAAAAGTTGAAAAAATCTGCAAAGATGAACTTTATGAATATTGGTCTCAAATCACCGATCAAAGTTTCGATTCTCGCCTCCAGATCTTCTTCGACATGTACGCATTATTTATTAATTAATTCATCATGCTTTGTTCATTAATTAATTAATTAATTAATCCGTTTTTAAATTATCTTCTTTAATCCTAAAGTTCACTTTATCTAAACTCCAAACTTTGTTTGAGTCTGAGATTCGCTCCATATTTTCCGAAACCAGTGATAGTGATGATGCAATTAAAAATTGGACAGAATCGTCTTTTTGTAAATTAATATTTGAATTTCTTTTTTTACAGGGTGGACAAGAATGAAGATGGTAGAATCACTGAGGCTGAAGTAAAAGAGGTAAATATTTTTTCTTCCTTTTTATTTTTTACTGAACAGAAATTGGATTAGGCAGCCACGTTAAAATAATTTTGTAATCCAACATGCATAAATTAGCCAAAGATATTGTCCCCGCTGCTTATATTAAAATTTTCATTCATTCTTTTTAAAAGAAGAAAATTGTCAGGGCCGCCCTTTCATCGTCAGAAAGAAGTAATTTATTTATAATAAGTTGTATTGATCAAAAATTTGCTTACAGGGTGTCATTTTTGGGTTATTATAATCAACGTTAGGCAAGATTGGGTATTTTGGGTGACCTTAATAAATCATAAGAAAATTCGTAAAATTAAGTAGCTAACTACTCCAATATATTAAATGGATCAAATTAAATACATTTTTCTTAAAAAAACGACCCCAATTTTCTTTGGGTCTCTGACGTTAACCATTTTTTCAAGCATCTTATCTATAATTAGATTTAATTATTTATCTTCATCCTTTAAAGGGTTTGGACTTTGGACAGATGGCACCTCTTTCTTTTTCAAAATTCTCCTTTCCCGTGATCATTTAACAGTAGTAATAATTTAGTGCGGTTGGTGGGGGTATTTCGGTCTAATTTTATTTTTCCCCTCCCCGGATATAGATTATCATGTTAAGTGCTTCAGCAAACAAGCTATCAAGATTGAAGGAGCAGGCGGAAGAATATGCAGCTCTGATCATGGAAGAGTTGGACCCCGAAAGACTTGGATACATTGAGGTTGGTTCATCTAATTATATGTGGTACACTAATTTTTCCATGACAAATTTAACCTTCTTTGGTCTTACATGATTTTTATTTTTTTACTCTTACATATAGTAATATTATTTAATTATTATATACTAATTAAGGTATTAAAAGAGGGGATCAATGTTCTAGAATCCAATAAATTAAGCAAATTGAGATAATTATAATAGTATATATATTTTTAGTAAGACTTCATTTTCAAATTAAATTAGACTCCATACTTTGTAAATTTAGTTTTAGTGAAGATATTGAATGGGGTAACATTGACTAGGAATTTTGATTATTTAAACCAAGAAAACAAAGGGAAACAGTTCTTAAATTGGATTTTTTCTTCCAAAGTCTATTGTTAGGCGAAAAATGATCAAATCTTCAAACAATCCGGTTTTGATTTTGTTCAACCGTGACGAAGAAAGAATGATCAAGGAATAGTCATTTTTACTAGGGACAGCTCAACTTATCTAATGTTGGTAAACAGTTACTTACATTCTGGGTCGTTCAACAGTTTCTAATAATAGTACTACTGCACTAAAGTCTACAACTTACTTTTTTGAGTCCATGCCAAGTAGCTTGAGCATGATGGATATAGAAAAGAAATTGGTGCCTTAAGTTCCTTTCCGTAATAAGTAAGTACAACCAAAAAATATGGTATTGCAGAATTATGAATTATCTTGTCAATAGTTACCACATTTAATTTTCAGTTTCACGTGAGTGTATTTTTTTCCTTTAATTGTTTTATCTCAATGTGATAATTAAGGAGTATAAGAACAAACTCAACTTGTAAGGTCACTATCTGGCATCTACCTTGAAGTTTATTCTTTTTTCTTCTATTTTGTTTTCCTTATTAATGTTTTTCTTTTGTTTTACTCGTTAAAGTTGTTAAGATTAAAAGCATTGAGCAAAGGGTATTGTCGTTATTTGGTCATAGATTGAAGGGGTCCTGACCAACTCCTCCATCCCATGATTGACCGGTTTGATCTTATGGTCCCTGCCAAATGGCGGACCTGACACAGTTGGGTTCCCATGTGAGCTTTGCTTTCTGGTTATTCCCCTTTCGAATACGCGTTCTCTTCACTCACTCACGCATGCACGCGTCCTGCATTCTGCATCACTGATAGTGTAACGAGTTGACAAAATCAAAGATAATCTTGTCCTTTGCAATATTACTGAAATTAATTTTCAGATGATTCAATACTGTTTAGTATATTATTTTCATCCCATAATTGAATGGTTTAGTGGATGACGATTGATGAAAATGATGCAGCTATGGCAATTGGAGACACTTCTCTTGCAAAAGGACACGTATCTAAGCTATAGTCAAGCCCTAAGCTACACAAGCCAAGCATTGAGCCAAAACTTGCAGGGATTAAGAAAGAAGAGCAGAATCAGAAGAATGAGCTCCAAATTTGCATACTATTTGGAAGAAAACTGGAAGAGGATATGGGTCATTTCATTATGGATTATGATTATGATAGGGCTCTTTACTTGGAAGTTCTTTCAGTACAAACAGAAGAAAGCTTTTGAGGTTATGGGCTATTGTCTCCTCACAGCCAAGGGAGCAGCTGAGACGCTGAAGTTTAACATGGCTCTTATCCTCTTGCCCGTGTGCAGAAACACAATTACTTGGCTCAGGTCCACCAAGCTGGGTCACTTTGTGCCTTTTGACGACAATATCAACTTTCACAAGGTGTGTATACCATTACCAACTCAGGCTTTCTTTTTTCCTCTGGTTTATGCTTGTCTTCTACGCTTATCCTCTGGGTCCCAGGTGGGGGTTGGTGATCATATAAGTCAATGTGATGGGTTGATTTCAGCCATTAAGACAATAATAGATCGTTACTTGATATTTTAGCTTGCTCTTAAAACAGTGATGTCTATTTTTGTGGGGGGCATCACACGTTCACGCAGCAAAAGTTGACAACTAAACAGACTTCATATCACTTTGGTCCTTTTTTTTTCCTTTTTCTGGGCGAAGAAATTAGGGGATACTACTATACAAAAAATTGAAACATTTTTGGATGTTGTTTTCTATATATCTTGGTGATGACAAAAATTGCCTAATATAAACAAACAGATACTTTTTTTTTGGCCAACATGGAACAGCAAACAATCCGTTGAAATTAGGATTTTTTAAGATAAACACAGGGCAAAATCTGGTACTGTGTAACTGCTAATTAATCAACAATTAACTAATTAAGCTTATGAAGAATGTAAACCTAGCATATTGATACATCTAAATTTTCAGTTTGGCAGAATGATACAAGGTTAGAAGAGTTAGAGTGTGGTATAAACATTTCATGGTACTGACTTGATTCGAATTCCTGATTAACCATGTTCTTAAGTCAAAAACAATTTAAACATTCGCCATTTGCTACTTGTTAGTCGTGGCAGATTTTATTGAGGTTAGAAAATTGTTCATAATTCATTTCTAATGTTCTCTTCCACCTCATTGAATTTGTGCAGACAATAGCTGCAGCAATTGTAATTGGAGTCATTCTCCATGCGGGTAACCATCTTGCCTGTGATTTTCCAAGGCTTATCAAGTCTTCTAAATCTAAGTACGATGAAGATCTAAGCGATGACTTCGGAAGTCTTAAACCAACATATATAGACCTGGTAAAAGGGATTGAAGGAGTGACTGGAATTCTAATGCTTATCTGCATGATAATTGCTTTTACGCTGGCAACAAGATGGTTTAGGCGGAACCTGATTAAGCTGCCGAAGCCCTTTGATAGAATAACTGGCTTCAATGCTTTCTGGTATTCACATCACCTGTTTGTCATTGTCTATGTCTTGCTCGTCATCCACGGTGTATTCCTTTATCTTGTGCACGATTGGTATCGTAAGACGGTATGTATTCAAATCTTCTTCTTTTCTCAAGTGATTGCAGAAATTATAACTGCAAGATGTTATGAACTTATGATCTCTTTAAGCATTTGTAACTGTAGTTCAACTAATCGAATTTCTGGTTGCAGACTTGGATGTACCTAGCTGTTCCAGTTTTGTTATATGCTGGAGAAAGGACCCTGAGATTTTTCCGATCTGGTTTCTATACTGTCCGGCTTTTGAAGGTGAGCATAACTGACAAACTATGATTCGGTGTAGAAACAAGTTTGATGATTGATAAGCTGAAAATAGGGAGAAAAGTTCAATGAGACCAATTAATGGGGATTCTGTCTCCTTGACTATGAGGCTCAATTTACTTGATTTGCTTTTCTGTCCGATCTCTTACTCCAAAATTGCAGTATATTTTGACTGATAATCTTCTTGTTTCCTGCATTCTAAATATATAGGTTGCAATTTATCCAGGTAGTGTCCTTACATTACAAATGTCTAAGCCACCTCAATTTCGGTATAAGAGTGGACAGTACATGTTTGTCCAGTGCCCTGCTGTCTCTCCATTTGAATGGTAAGTAAAAAATCTGTAGCATATTATATTATTTTAGGCCTTAGTTCAGCTGGTTCACTTCCACTGGTGGTAATAAATTGTTTTGAGAATTTCCAAACTAACCTCCCTAGAAATAAATCCACAATTCAAGTGGATGAAAAGGGATATCATTTAGATTCAATTTGCTGCTAATAACAGTCCTCTTATATGAGTACAACAAGGTTCATTTCAACATTTAATTGCTTCTAGTGAGAATGAAGGGGGAGTTTAAAGCACTAAAAGTTTCAATAGTTTAAATCCAAAGTCATGTTTGAGATGGGGCATGATGCCAGTTTTTTTTTCCTCTGAACTCATGAGCATTTTCATTGAACCAGGCATCCATTTTCTATCACCTCTGCTCCTGGTGATGACTACCTTAGTGTTCATATCCGTCAGCTAGGTGACTGGACCCAAGCGCTCAGAAAGCTATTCTCAGAGGTTTGTGAACCTCCCGTAGCTGGAAAAAGTGGGCTTCTCAGGGCTGATGAGACAACTAAGAAAAGGTACATCCATTTGAATGGTACTAAACTTACTATATATATCATATTGTCGTCTTGTTTTAGAAATGTTTTGATTTAGAGGAATTATTGAGTAATTATGGGTGATCCTTGATGTTCTTGTCTAAGAACAGTTTGCCAAAGCTCTTAATAGATGGGCCATATGGTGCCCCTGCACAAGACTATAGGAAGTATGATGTCCTGTTACTTGTGGGGCTTGGAATTGGTGCAACTCCATTCATCAGCATTCTAAAAGATCTGCTTAACAACATTGTCAAGATGGAAGAGCAGGCAGTAAGTAACTCACGCGGTGTTAATATATCTGGCTTATTTGGTTAACCATGGTTGCTACAATGTTTTCGTTATGGGATTCACACCGGTACTTCTTCATAATCAGGATTCAGTCTCAGACACCAGCAGGACATCAGACATAAGTATTGGGAGCAATGATTCTAACAGTTCCAACAAGGTTTCACCGAAACGAAAGAAAACTCTTAAGACTACCAATGCCTACTTTTATTGGGTAACTAGGGAGCAAGGTTCATTTGACTGGTTCAAAGGGGTCATGAATGAAGTTGCAGACCTTGATCAAAGGGTAAGAGAAATAATGAACTTATAGAAAGCTGCTTATAATTGTCTTAGAAATATACCTTTCGAGTGTTACTAACTTGTCCCTTTGAACACTAGGGTGTGATTGAAATGCATAACTATTTGACTAGCGTGTACGAGGAAGGAGACGCACGTTCAGCTCTCATCACCATGGTGCAAGCACTAAATCATGCCAAGAATGGAGTCGACATCGTTTCTGGCACCAGAGTAAGTTTCGTCTGTCACTTTCATTTTCATAGCATATTCCACCAACGTCATTGTCTTTTAGGATTCTCAACATCACATCTAAGATAGTTAAGAATTTATGATAAGACTGATCTGCAGTGAGCAATCTGTCACTTTCACAAGTTCATCCTACAGAATAATATATGGGTAACTGACTCTAATTAATGCATTAACAACATTGTAACAACATGCCTAATCCTTTTTTGCCATGATTAGGTGCGGACCCATTTTGCAAGGCCAAAATGGAAGAACGTTCTCTCTAAACTAAGTTCCAAGCACTGCAATGCAAGGATAGGTGAGAGTCAATTCTACTTTTAAGCACATTACTTAAGAACAACGTTTCTTCTGCATCTTCTCTAAATTCTAATGTTGTTTGTTGTGGTGGGTTTTTAATGTGGTGGAACAGGGGTCTTTTATTGCGGGGCACCGGTTTTGGCTAAAGAACTAAGCAAGCTATGCTATGAGTTCAACCAAAAAGGTTCCACTAAATTTGAATTCCACAAGGAGCATTTCTAAACAGAATTAGCAGGACAGTAATTCGAGAATAAATTTTTTTGCAATAAGCCATGGAAGCACGAGTATTCACTGTACATTCTTAGGATAGATAGAAGAGCAGAGCAAAATGGAGAAAAGAAAAAAAAAAGAAAAGAAAAGGGCAAATAGAATTATATATCTAATTTATTATTATAGTCTAAAGGTGAGACTCTTCATTGCACACGTGGTGCAGCAAATGACCCAAAATGAAATGTTTGGCGAGCAAGAGGAGTGCGGTACAGCTGCAATGGAGAGGAAGAGGAAGAGGAAGACAAATGAAAATGATAGTGAAAAGGCAGGTTGATCTGATCAGCCATGATTGGTAGACATTCAAAGGTGGGATTTAGAAAGAGGACAATTTTGAAAAAAAAAAGCAGAGACTTGAGAAGTGATGAAGAGATGAGATGGTGGGATTTTGGGTTTATCTTTTTCTAACTTTTCGCCAATTTTGTTTTTGCTCGGGGGAATCCTTCTAGAATGTCGATGCTGAATCACTAATCAAGATTTAAAGCTGCTACTTATTATACCTACTACTACTATATATAAAAATGAAGTATTCATTATTTCGTTTATTTACAATAAAGGAAGATCAGATCAGATGAGATGTAAATCAATGATGTTCACAGTTTTTGTAAGTTTAATTAATTCTGTTTAGTTTTATCTTTGATCTTATTATTACAGATTCAAGAGAATGTTCTCTTTAGTTCATGTAAATGTAAATGTAAATGGGTACACTCAGTTATAAAATAATAAAATTTTATAATAACAGAATCTCAATCTCTATTTGATTTCTTATTCTTTTTTTTCATTTTATTTTTTTTTCTTTCTTTCGGTTTTTCGGGTTTTTGTAGTGTAGGTGGTCAATTGCAGCCCAGTAAAAGCCTTAGTAGAGGCCCATTGGCTTTCTCTCATTCTTAAAATGGAATACCCAAATAATTAACATGGACTCTGCTCAGCCCAATCGAAACTTTAAAGAGTCCACGACCCGGTCTCGTCTTACTATTATTTATTGTATATTGTTAATTTGGGAGAGGGCTATAGGCACTATCTAGCTATATTAAAAAGTGGAGTTTAGCAGACTATACAAGTGGGTCCTGAAGGGTGACATTGATATGTGTCATCTAGGGACTAAATTGAAATATTTAAAACTTAATTAATTATAAAAATGGACATGTGTCAACTCCAAAACCTGCTTGTGGAGTCCAAAATTTACACTATTAGTGTATCAAATAATTACCCTATTAAAAAATAGTACTTTGTACATATATAAGAAATATTTAGGTGTTTGAATTATTGGATATAAGGATATATTTTTTAGATATTTGTAGACATGGAAATTTTACTATTTAAGATAAAAAAAAGTATAAATAGTATTTTTTTAAGTACAAATCTTTAGTAATTATAGCATTTCCCTTTTGGCTAATAAACAAACACGAGTTTATTTAATGATTTTTTTAGTAAGTAATCAAAAGATTCAAAACAAGTAGGCCTTCTAGTAAGGTAGTATTTCGTCAACTAATGTCAAGGGTAGGCTGCTTGGTTTATTATATTATATTATATTATATATATATCATCTCAAACATCTTCCCTCGTTTTGAATTTTGATTATTAATTAATTGGAGTTTATAATCATTCATAAGCCAAAAATTTCAAGGAAAGCAGCATACGTTAAACGTAAACTATTAGAGCAAAAGTTTAAAAATTAAGATTTCAATTCTCGACGCAACGCGTACGTTAAAGCAGCAACCATCATCTAGAAGAGAAATACAAGACCCCATCAACTCACTCTGTCTAGAAAATACACTAAAAATTAAACCCCCACTTGCGCTCTCTAACACTCTAAATTCTCTCTTTACAACAGTAGAGTTGAATCAGCAAATCTTTCAAGGTTTCAAATTGTGCCTATAAATATAGAGCCAAACCTTAAGAAAACACACAAATTAAACTCAACCAAATCAAATCTTAGGGGGGAAAAAAAGAATTTCCTTTATAACCCTAAAAAATTTACAAAAGGATCAAAGAAAAATGAAAGGAGAAGGAAAGCGAAGCAGGGGAAGATGCTTGGCATATGTTGCGGCATTCATTGTGTTTCAGACAGCAATCATCTTGGCCTTTGCATTAATCGTGATGCGTATCAAGACTCCCAAAGTCAGATTCGGTGCCGTTTCGGTCGAAAATTTCAGCACCGGAAACAGCAGCTCGCCTTTCTTTGACATGAGACTGATGGCTCAAGTGACCGTAAAAAACACCAACTTCGGTCACTTCAAGTATGAAAACAGCACGATTAAAATCTTGTACGGCGGCATGCAGGTTGGGGAAGTAGCTGTTGTTAAGGCACGTGCAAGGGCTAGACAGACCAAAAAGTTCAATGTTACCATTGATATTAGTTCGGCCAACTTGTCGAGCAACTCCAACCTTGGAAATGATATTGCCACCGGAGTTTTGCCGCTGAGCAGCGAGGCTAAGTTGAGTGGAAAAGTGCATCTGTTGAAGGTGATCAAGAAGAAGAAGTCTGCTGGAATGAGTTGCACCATGGGAATCAATTTAGGAACTCGTGCTGTACAGGATTTGAAGTGCAAATGATTTGTAACTATTTAGAGTTTCAGTTTTTGTTATGTTTTTGTTTAATTTGGTCGATGCTGTTTCTAGTTTGGGCTTTCCGGTTCTGATTTTGTACTCTGCCCCAGTTTGTGTTAGAAATAGATATTGATTCTTTTGTTGTTATTATTAAATAAAATATAAGCTTGCAATTAAATTGAGAATCTATTTGTTTCAAAATGAGTTTAAAGTTTAAACAAACATAATTAAGAATCTTTCCTATAGCAATTAGCACAGTTGGCTACATAACTTTAAAAAAAAAATCTTAATCAAATATGATTAACTAATTAATTACTCCATATGCATAGTAGATCATTTTCTCAAAGATATGTAATGTTGATGATTTCTCGTCCTATGTTTCTATTTAATTGTCCAAATCACTTGTTCATTTATAATTGTTCAAATCGATAAAATGGATATATTTACACTGCTATGTAACCACAAAACTCATTAACACTAAACTACACTAATTAAATGTAGGACAATTTGGTAAAGTAAAGTAAAATTTGTATAAAATTTATCAAAATAACTACTTTTCTTAATTAAATTAGTTAAATTGCTTTCTCAAAAAAAAAATTAGTTAAATTGCACAATTAGAAAGAAACAGAGAGAGTACTATGTAAACGATGAAAAAATGGGGCATGCTAATTCAACTTGGGCAAATGGATATTTTTCTCTTCTTTATTTTGTTTTAATTTTGGCAAAAGAGTGAAAGACCCCTTAAAAATTATTTCCTCCCAATAATTACTATGAACAATAATCATAAACCATGAGTAAAAATTAATAATGTGTGAAGGAAGATTATGTACTTAAAATTTTTCTTTTTTGAAGGAAGATTAAGTTCAATATTGATTAATTAGAGACTAAAGACTAAGGTCATGTTTAGTGCACTGATTCACCGGTCGTTTGGCCGGTGGATCGGTGCACCGGTCAAATGGAGGCTTAAGTATAATTTTCGTTTCAATCGCTGCTCTAATAATCCCATATGTACAGTACCTAATCTAATCTGTTCAGTGTAATCTCATCTGTACAGTTGCTAAACAGTATCAATCGCATCGCTACCGCACCACTCTACTAAACGGAGCCTAAAGTAATTACTAGAAGTGTACGGAGGTCTATAATGGCTAGCTGGTCTACTTTATAAATAAATCTCCCATGAGCTTAATTTTTCTACCGTTATACATTATCAATACTACTCTCTCGTCAAAAAAAAAAATTATCAATATTCAATGCTAATATTTTAATTTACGACGTAACTCAAACCAGCTTTTGTCCAATTAGGAACCCTGAAATTCCTCGCTTATCAGCCACCATGCTAGAAGCATTTCTCTGTTCTTTGTTTTCTTTCGAAATCCCCCGTTCTCTATTTAATTATTATTACTATAATTTCAATTAATTAGTAGGGGGAAATCTAGAAGCCCGCTATATATTGGTATCTTTTGTATTATTTAATCCCACATTTTTGTTCTTTAATTTTCTAAAAATATAATAATACAAGATAGTAGTATATACTAATTCAATAATTCATAATATTTGACTGGATGGATCGGATATTTATTTACTTTATTGTTTATGGATTAGTGGGGAGGTCTAGACCAAAACATTTTGAAAACAAATTAATTAAATACTTACCTTATGTAGTTATGTTGAATGAAATTCCTTAGTTAGCTTTTACAAATTTCGTCGATACCTAAACTCGTTTAGGATTTATTTATTTCTCTGAGCATCTAGACGTTGACCCAGTTTTTCAACCATAGAAGCTTCACTCATTATTATAATATCAGATTCAAAAGACTTTGATACACGTTTTCAATTTAGTAGTAGTTTGTATGTTACTTGATGATCAATGTCCTTCAAGTCTTCAACCTTATAACTAAGCTGCATTTTCAGAACTTTTGAGCACATTTATTGTCTAACCCTATTCCAAACCCAAAGTATTCATCACCATGAAAGGAGAAGGGAAACGGAACAATGCAAAATGCGTAGCATATGTTGCAGCTTTTATTGTTTTCCAGACAGCAATCATTCTGGTTTTTGCATTAACTGTGATGCGTATCAAAACCCCTAAAGTTCGGTTTGGTACGGTGGCGGTGGAGAGTTTCAACAGTGGCAGTAGCAGCAGCAGTTCACCATCTTTCGACATGAAGCTGGTGGCTCAGGTGACCGTGAAGAACACCAATTTCGGTCACTTCAAGTACGAAAACAGCACCGTCACCATCTTTTACGGCGGCATGCCGGTTGGGGAGGCGGCTGTTGAAAAGGGTCGTGCGAGGGCCAGGCAGACCAAAAAATTTAACATTAATATCGATATCAGTTCCAGTAGGTTATCATCGAGCAATTCAAACCTAGGAAACGACATTAATTCAGGCGTTTTGCCATTGAGTAGCCAGGCCAAGTTGAGTGGAAAAGTGCATTTATTGAAGGTGATTAAGAAGAAGAAGTCTGGTGAAATGAGTTGCACCATGGGGATCAATTTGGCAACTCGTGCCGTGCAGGATTTGAAGTGCAAGTGATATGATGCTTTCTGGGGATTTTAGATTATTCAATTTCATTGTTTGTTTTCTCTGTTTTTCTGTTTCTAGTCTCTGTTTTACGTAGATATTGTTCTTTTCCATCTATAATCTATTTGTAACCTAATTTGATTTGTTTTACATGAATTCTTTTGAAGTATCCGATGGTCTTTTTCTTTTTTATTTAATTTAATTTTTTTTAGGTAAAGATAATGGTCTTTTATTTTTGACTTGGTAAAATGAAATTTATAACAACTACTAATTTGCCAAAGACCAAGTGTAAGAGTAGTCCAGTGTGGCTGGCTCATTTTACCTTGTCCCAAGGGCTACTTCGCATTTTGGTCACATACCATCGAGAAATTAACTAAGGAAGAGGCTACAAGTACTAACTTACTACACTAATACTCGTGTATTTCTAAGGTTTTATCATCTTCATTTAAAAGTCTTTACTTTTGATATTTTCTCACACAATTGCCTTCAACCACTCCAATCCAAAAAGAAAATTGTAAGTTGTTGATGTCAAATTGTGTCGAGATCCAATTTCAAGAATGAGAGAGCTCCGAATGACCTATAAGAAAGAGAATCGTGAGAGGAGAGCTCCAGATGTATTCCAAGGAGACTTTCTCCGACGTTTAAGTTAGCAGGGTCCTTGTAATGAAGGAGTTGGAGAGTTATTGGATGTAAGTGAGGCTATACTGAATTGGTTTTAGAGAATGTATAATCATACCTTGGCTATATATATATAAATTATAAGAGGCTTGAGGCTTTGTGGGCCTTGAGTGGTGGCTGTTGGGCCTTTGGACCTATCTCATAGGTGTTTAACATAAATTATGGACCAAAAAAGGGGTATTTTAAGACAGACGAACAAAAGCTGGTTGGATAGCAACAATCTTGTTATGGTTTACTCCTACTTTGCTTTCATATTTGAGTCCAGTATACATTTCTTTGATGTATTCCTTGAAGTCGTTTTCAAATTTTGGTGTCCGAGTTCTGGTTTGACATTGTCCCAAACACTAATGTCAAAGCAAAAGCAAATGCGCTCTTATTGGTGTAGGATATAGCTATCAGTAGGTGAAACACGTAGTGAACAGATATATAGATAATATAAAATTGAGAAATGACAAAAAAAAAAAAATCGCCTATTTACCGAATATTCAATATTCTTTGGAAATTTCCTCATCCATTGTAAATTCACATTTAGAAAAGTCAAGTGATTGAGTCAGTTCTCCGATATATTTTTATAGTAAAGATTAGTCTGTTTAAGTAATCTGACTTCGTCAATTTAATTTCCAATGTAGTAGACAATTAGTAGTTTGGTTGATGATTCTGAATTATAAATACCACTCTTCCATTGCTCTAGGAAATCAAGCAACCTTCAATTGAAAATGCTTTTCTGCGTAATTTCCTTGTGTTAAAGAGTCAAGAAAGTTTTCTCTTCAAACCAGAACTTGATGTTCTTCCAACATGAAAACTCTTAAGAGACTTGTGACTTTCACATTGATATACTTCCTATCCTTTTGGTTTTCTTGGTTAGAAAAAGTTGACCATCTCCTCTCCTTTAGGCCACTTAGACAGGGAATTATAAGGAGTTCATTTCCATCCAGGGAGCCTAATAATGGATCAAGGTAAGGCAATTGGCAGAATCACAGAATTAGGCGTTTTTCTCTACCAATTTGTTTATTAAAATGTCGAACGATTGCCTTGCCATCAATGATACTTAATATTAGGCTTTCTGGATGGAACTGAACTTCCTTATAAGATTTTTCAGTCAATTTTTTAGGAAAGTAATTAAAATAGTTCAAGCTAGAGTAAAAGAAGCAAGTGCGAGTAGTACTAATCTTTTCTTATGTATCCTTCTTGTCTACAGTTTTGAATACAAATCTATACTATATATATGCTACATATTCAAAGCTCAAGCCAATAGATGATGGAGAGGGCTGCCAAGTCACCCTTTTCTTTTCTTTTTTTGTAAGGTTTGCATTTATCAAATTAAAATAGTTCTCAAACTTTTTTATTTTATGCTATTTAGTCCTTTTATAATATTTATTTTACTTGATTTTAACCCTTCAATTTTATTTTTTATATAAAATCTCTCAACTACTTTTAATCTTTGTGATTTAGTCCCTCATACATTTTATTTTGTACAATTCAATCCTTCAATTTTAATTTTTTTATTATCTTCTTACTAATTTTCTTTCACTCATTAATATTTTTAAATATAATCTAAAATATTTGATGTCGCAGCAAAGCGCAACGGATTAATATATATATATATATATTGTAATATTCCCAAACAATATATAAAATCTCCCCATATATACATACATACCCATATAAAAAGAAATATATGCTCTATAATATATATATATATATATATATATATAAATTCATGATAAGGTGAAATATTTCAATGAAAAAAATAATAAAATAAGATATGTATCTTTCTTGTTCGGAGGAATAAGGAGTATTCATGCTTTTTCATTATAACTAACTTCTTTGATTCCTACATTACCTTTTAAATTAATTTTCATGTTATTTTTCTTATCATCATAAATTAATTTACACCTACAAAGTCATTCATGAATCATGATTGGAGTATATATAGCTTAATTAGGTAATTTATTTCATTTTATTTCAATTATATGCCACTTGTGTGTGTGTTTATTAATCCTACACCCACAAATGAGGAATTGGAGGAAATTAAGCGTGAGTTTCTTTATAAATATACAAGAATAAAAAGTGATGAGGATGGAGTACTACTATAATTTGCCAAAGATCAAGTGTAATGGATGAAGGCATGGCAATGAGGGTCATTTTTCTCTACCAATTTAATCGATGAAATTACGAACGGTTTCCTTGCTTGCTTTTGATATTGGGCTTTCTGGAACTGAACTTCCTTATGGTTTTTCTGGGCTTTCTGAAACTGAACTTCCTTATGTTTTTTCTATCAAGGTGTGAGGAAAGTATTTGAAGTAGCTGAAGCCTGTTGAGAGTAAAAAGAAGCAATATACAAGTAGTACTGATTCTTAATAGTACACATTATTTTTACTAATGTATTCTTTTTTTTTTACACTTTTGAATACAAACTCCAATTGTCTGTTGGAGTGACATTACAATTTAATTAATTTTAGTATTGCTATTGGTGATTAGCCAAGCCCTGATTGAACGAATGATGAATTGAAGAAGAAGTCTCTACAGTTAGATTAACTAGTTGGATGTGACGTATAAATGTAATTAAATTCAAACTAATACAATAGCTATATGAATTAAAGAATTTAGTTTTTAAAGACAAAATTTGAGTTGTGGACCGTAAATTACTCACACTACATATACAAATATATATCAGTAGTATTTTGGGAACAGAAAGGAGAAAGCATATATTTTTCAGTTAAGTTTTTCCTCCTCTATCCGGGAAAAATAAAAGAAAATAAAAGAAAGAACATGCAACCAAATTACCAAAACAAAATGAAAATCTCAATTTGACCTATATTTTTTTGGTCAGTGTGAAATTCCTCAATATTCTCTCTAGTAACCACACATACATCATGTATGAACTTGTCTCTGAAATTTTCCCAGTATATATAGTACTAATTAAATTAAATATAACATAATTAAGTACATTGCTCGGACTTTTTTTTATTAGAAACCTTGTTATTCTAAGTCGTTTGTCAATATCAATATTTCAAACTCCTTAATCGTACGTTAATATCTACTTTGGCAGGCCAGCATACATTATTTTCCACACGTCGTAACAAGCAAATCATTTCAAAGCATCTTCATCAATTTTCATTAATCAAATCAAAGCAGTAAAAATAAGGAATCCGTTCTCATATATTTACCACAGCATATAATTAAGTATTGATATAACACCCCACAAGCACAAATTCCAGTCCCACACCCAACCGATCCTTTCATTTCTCCAAAGCCTCCCTCTGTAAACTTTGATTTCTAATTAACTCTTGGAGTTAAGCATATAATAAACATACAGTCTCCCATTAAGCAATTATTACGTCTTGGAAGTAATTAAAATGGAGAGTTAAATTGTTAATATCAATTGTCATATACTTAATGATTCAATATCTGCCTTCATTATTTAATTGATCAAAGAGGTTACAAAAATTTTTAATTGAAAAAAAAATAGGTATTAAAAAAGAAAAGGTGTTGCCAAGTACAATAACAAGACCCGTTCCCTGGTATAAAAACAGTATAATAGTAGTAATTGTTTGTGAATGGGAAAAACCATTGTTGGGAGAACTTTACCCCTAAAGTGGGTCAACCCGACTCGAATAAGGTTAACTTGTAAATATACCAAAAAATAAATATGTTATTTTATTATCCATTCAAAACGGTTAGAATAGAAACTTCTATCGGATTTATTAATTATATAAATTTTTAACTTTTACGGCAAGAGAAATTCTGAAATCCGAAGTCCTTATTACCAAAGTCACGAGGACCATCTAGAATGTCAAAAAAGTCTAAACTTACACGCTTTTAATTTCTGCTTGAATAATAAAATAAGTATCTCGATGATCACTTTGGCTTTCCCACTGGGGCGAACCTGTCTGATTCACTATAGTTACAACCATTTGCTGATTATTTCTATGTCTACCCAATTGCCCATTGAGTATGCTATATAAATATCAGATTCCTCTCCTAACTTTAATTACCACAACTACAACTTGCTTCACTTTCTCAATTCCATTCAGTTTAAAGTAATTTAAACATCAACAAAAAAAAAACGTGATTAAAAAATGGCATCTGACGACAAAAACCAGCAAGTGTATCCCTTAGCCCCAGCTCACGAGCACCCAAGAAGTGACGAAGAATCAGCCAATTTGCAAGCCAAAGAGCTCAAAAGAAAGAAGAGGATCAAATGTGCCATTTATGTTGCAGCTTTTGCAGTTTTCCAAACTGCTGTCATCCTGGCTTTTGCCCTCACTGTCATGAGGGTTAAGAACCCTAAAGTAAGGATCGGAAAATTGGTTTCCATTGAAAGGATGGAAACTAACAACACTGGAGCTGCTCAGTTTGACCTCAAATTCATTGCTCAAGTTACGGTAAAAAACACAAATTTCGGCCATTATAAATTTGATAATTGTTGGAGTTAAACCAAGCCCAATAATATTTTGGGTATTTCGTTATTTAGTTGGATTTAATATTTTAATTAAGAGTTATTTTATTTAGTGGGTCCATTAGGGTTTTAGTATTTTCTACTATAAATAGAGAGTTATATCTAGGGTTTTAGGTGAGACTCAAAGAAATCTCCATGTTAGGTGAGGCTTGGGAATTTGCCAAAGAATACCTCTAGTGAAACTCAATTAGGGTTAGTCAAGAAAATTGTGTTTGTGTGTTGGAGCCTCCATCAAAATTGTTCTTGTTCTTGTTGAGTGAGTTTTTCAATTTAATAAAAGTCTTGTGTGTTTGGTGTTTTTCTCCTCTCCCATTCAAATTAAAAGTTTTTACTCCTACAATTGGTATCAGAGCCAAGGTTACGTCCTGGGTTGTGTGGAAATTTTGATTGGGGAGGAGGATAGAAAAGAAAATAAGAGATGCAGTTTGTGCAGGGAATCTCCATCAACTTTGATGAGAAAAATTTGTTTCACGAATGGGTTGTTATAATGCAGAATTATCTGAAAGCGGTAGATCGTTGGGATGTTGTTGAGGAGGGATTTGTTATACCAGCTACTATGGATGCTTTGACAGAAGCGCAGAAGGAAGAATTGTTAAGTTTTCATTATAAAGATCGTTTGGCTCTTACCTATATTCGAATGAATGTGAGTGATGGATTGTCAGTTTGGGATGAGATTTATAATGCGAAGTCGTCAAAAGAAGCCTGGGATATTTTGATTCAAACCTATTCTGATCAAACTTGTGATATGGATGACAAATTTGTGGATGGGAAGGAAGAGATATTTGACGAAGAAATTTCTCGATTATTAAAAATCGAGGTTGAAGATCTTGGTTTGTGGAATTCTTGTTTGGATGCGAAATTTTCTGCTGAAATTTTTAGATTGTCAAAAATTAATCTTGATGGTTTGTTTGCAAAAGCAATTTTTGAAGATATTGTGGTTGATAAAATTGCACATGTGGGTCAAGAAGAATATTTATTTGTTGATGAGTTGGCTGAAACTTTCTGTTTGGATCAGGTTGAAACAGAAATTGTTGATTTTTTGGGAATTGAGAAATTTTTCAGGTTTGGATTTATTGGTATGGAATTTTTCGATGAAGGGAAAAACATGAAAGATTTTGGTGCTGATTTCTTTCATGATGAATGGGTGAACATAGATCAATTCTTTGAGACTAAGAAACAGTTTGGCAAGTTTGAAGATGAAACAGTTCCTCGTGTGAAGATGAAGATCCAATCCAACTATAATAGGAAGATGTTGCATGATTCGACTACAGCGACAACAATTGCATTGAAGATTCTGGTGATTGATGGCATTGGTTCATAGATCATGAAGAGCTTGGTTTAAGGGAGGCTATGTTGGAGTTAAACCAAGCCCAATAATATTTTGGGTATTTCGTTATTTAGTTGGATTTAATATTTTAATTAAGAGTTATTTTATTTAGTGGGTCCATTAGGGTTTTAGTATTTTCTACTATAAATAGAGAGTTATATCTAGGGTTTTAGGTGAGACTCAAAGAAATCTCCATGTTAGGTGAGGCTTGGGAATTTGCCAAAGAATACCTCTAGTGAAACTCAATTAGGGTTAGTCAAGAAAATTGTGTTTGTGTGTTGGAGCCTCCATCAAAATTGTTCTTGTTCTTGTTGAGTGAGTTTTTCAATTTAATAAAAGTCTTGTGTGTTTGGTGTTTTTCTCCTCTCCCATTCAAATTAAAAGTTTTTACTCCTACAATAATGCTATTATGAACTTTCTATATGATGGTGTAATAGTAGGGGAAGCAGTGATTCCTAAAGCCAGAGCCAGGGCTCGTTCCACCAAGAAATTGGATGTTACAGTGGAAGTTAACTCTAGAGCATTAACAAGCACCATGGCTCTTGGGTCTGAATTGAGTTCCAGTATGTTGACATTGAATAGCCAGGCTAAGTTGAAAGGAAAAGTGGAATTGTTGAAAGTGATGAAGAAGAAGAAATCCCCAGAAATGAACTGTACCCTTGTGTTCAATGTGTCCACAAAAACTCTCCAGGATCTCAATTGCAAGTGACAACGATAATTAAGCTATATATAATTTTGGTCATTAAAGTTTTCCTTATTAATAATAATGTTCTATACTTATTGTAAACATTAGTAATTATTATATTGCTCCTTGTCTATGTGTATAAAAATATCTTCCTATGTTAATTAGTTGGACTTTGGATAATATCCATGGGCCATTGGACAATAGTAGGCCAGCCTCAGCTTATAATTTTGGGTTCTGTTAAGGTATTGGGCCTTGCAAAAGATTTAAGTTATAGGGCTATCTAAACCCATACCAAAATAAATCCTCCATACAGTTCAATTTTTCATTTTCTTTAAGATGATATACTACATAGTTCATATTTTCATAATAATATTATTATTAAGAAGATAAATTTTCTATTTAAACCTCTCATTTTAATCTTTCAATTCATGTTAGAAATTATATAAATCAAAGTTAATCTCTTGAGTAAATAATTAATTGGACAGTGGTGGAAAACTTATAGTTATAATATTATCACTACACCAAAAAATCATATAATTAAAATTTTCTAAATAATTTGTTATGTAAATTGTAGGTCCAATGCTTAAACATCATTAAGAGACCTATAAGTAAAAAAGTTTCTATTAGTGGGATTAGTTAGCCCTAGCCGTGTTCAAGATAAGGATGCTAGCTAGTGGGTGCATTTTTCACCACGTACGGGGTTGGTTGAATTAGGGAGACAAACAAATAATGTGGATTTATTAATCAGTGTAATTAATTGGGTAAACCATCATTTCATATACTTAAACTGATTAAATAAAAAAGAATAAATTCTTTTAAGATATACTATACTATACTAATGTGGAAGTATTTCATAATTTTCAAAAATTGATCTAATAGCTTCATTTGTGAAGTTATAAGGTTTTCTCACCTTTTTCCTTAAAGGGTCAATTATCATTCCTAAAGTAAAAAGTTGGTCATAACTCGTGTAAAGAGTGCTTTTAAGGGGGTTATTAAAAGTATAATTAATTCTTAATTAATTTTTGTAATAATGGCCTAAGACACGTTTTGACAACACAAAAAGTCCCTGCTTCTCTCGTTGGCCTTCTCTTTTATTTCCCTTTACAACAAGCCTTTTCAGCATAACTTTTCCTCGTAATTTTCTGTTCATTTTCTTTAATTATACAAATTTCTTTTTTGCACATAATTTCTCAAATGGTAAGACATTATTGTCAACACGACTAAGTAAAACTTTTACTCTTCTAAAGCGTTGTTCTAAGAAACTTATTTATTGTCGGCTTTCAGGTTCTGTCCCGATTACTGCCGGCGTTAAACCAAGATTGACCCCACAAAAACCCAATTAGCTTAGGATTTCAACGCGGTTGTTCCAATCTCCTGCCGTATATATATAACTGATAACTCCCAAGGAAAAACCCAAGAGAAAAAATCCAGGCTTTCCGTTACTTAATAGAAAAACCCTACAATCTCAAAGAATTCTTCTTCCTTCGTCTTCTCGAAACTTAATATGAAAGAGGACTTGCAGGCCAGGCCACTGGCACCAGTTCAAGATTACACCAGAAGCGACATGGAGTTTGGGAAACCCAAACAAAAACGAGAAGATCAAAAAAGTAGTAAATGTCTTGTTTATGTTCTTGCTGCTTTGGTCCTCCATGGAGCGGTTTTCTTAATCTTTGCGACTGTTGTTTTACGTCCTAGAACTCCGGAAGTTGAGATCGGATCAGTCACGGTTAAAAATCTCAAGTATGGGAATATTGGGAATTCATCGGCTCCATCTTTTAACTTTACGATGGTAACCCAGATTAAGATTGAGAATTCCAATTTCGGTGACTTCAGGTTTGAGAACACGACAGGGAGTGTTTCGTGTGGTTCTGCAGCTGTTGGAGTGATGAAAATTCCGACAGGGAGAGCCCAAGCCAGGGAAACAGAGAGGTTGAATGTTACAGTAAGTGTCAGTTCACTCAAAATACCAAACACCACCAACTTAAGCAGTAACATAAGTTCTGGATTGTTGGCTTTGAACAGCCATGTTAAATTGAGTGGAAAACTGAATATTTTGAATATCATGAAGAGAAGAAGACACCCAGAGATGAATTGCTTCATGACCCTGAATTTAACAGGGCATACCATACAGGGATTAACTTGCGACTGATCTATAACTTTTTCCCCTTTTCGATCTTATTTTTGTACGTTTTTGTAGAGTTGTATAAGAATTAACGCATATGCATGAATTTCTATAAATAGACTTCTGGGTTGTTTCTATGTTTTTGATTTAACTTCCATGTTCTTGGAAGAACAATTTTTTGGTTAATAGTACATAAACAAATATCTTTTGATTTGCTTCATGAATTATTGGTTGTACTGATTCTTCTTGCAGTGTTACTGTTTATGTAAGAAACCAATAATGGCGGCTTATAACATTGAGGTGGCAGAATTTGACAGCTTTAGGCTTAAGACATAAGTAGTCAACTTTGCTTAATTACAATTAAGAGTTCATTGGCCCATGAACGCAGAAGGGGCACGCACGAATGGGCCATAGCCTGTCCCATTCTTGAATGCAACGAGTTATCTATCGAGTATCGACCCTTTTTTCTATTATTTTGAGAAGTCTTATCTTCTCCCATTTATGATTCTTCACCAAAACATTGAAAGCATAGTCTAATCCATCTGTATAAAGATCATGTTGTAATTAATGAAAGGCCCTGTTTGTGTTTGTACTATGATGATTTGATTTAAATTATGAGAGTTGAGAACTATATGTTCAGATTCCACAAATAAGAAAAAAGAAAGTAACATGATCGAAAAAGACCAAGTCTTCACCTTAAAAGCTTACATTTGCAATTTTTCATAAATTTTGGCCTAAACCCTTTCAATTTGCAGGAAAAAGCCAAAACAGAAAAGATAGTGAAGATGGAAGGTTTCCATATCAAGATTTCTTGGGCCTTGATCTATTCTTTCATCATAGTTCCTTTGTATATGAGACATGCATCCGAAGCTTCCTTCATTGCAATGCCAGTCTCTTGCGCCTTTTACAAGCTAAAAGGAAAATTCTAATCATTGTAATTATCTGTCCAGTTCGACAGGATCAGGACTTGGCTTCTTCTAGAGTCAATGTCATCAGTTTAGACCTACCAATCTGCTGATTTTAATTATGCTCTTTTTCTCAATCCCATCTGCTAGTTTCCATAAAAGAGAATCAAAAGTGGAAAAACCAGAGCAATCCCTTACCATTTTCCCCCTTAATCTTGTAGCGTTTGGACATTTTGTCCCCGAACTTCAGTTTTGGACATTTTACATCCTAAACTCTCAATTTTGAACGTTTTACCCCCTCTCAAATGATTAGATTAACAGCACTGTGATGTTGCTGACGTGTCAATGCCATGCGGTACAAAAATGCCATGTGGCAATGCCACGTCTTCGGTTGGGTCTGACATGGCAATGCCACATCATCGGCATGACGATGCTGTTAACCTAATCGTCTAAGAGGGGGTAAAACGTTCAAAATTGAGAGTTTGGGATGTAAAATATCTAAAATTAAAGTTCAGGAAGTAAAAACGTCCAAACGCTACAAGTTCAAGGGGCAAAAAGGTATTAAATCTAGTGCAAATCCTAGGCCCAGGTGGCAATGGCATCAGCTCAAGTTTAGCTCTTTTCTGGTTTTTGGGCGCTCAAAATTTCTAGTATTTTCTTAGAACTATATGGGCTATGAGTTATCTTAGCATTGTATAATTTCTTGTTGATAAGTTGTTTCCCTTCACACCAAAAATTAGAAAGACATGAGCTGCATTTCCTTTCTTTCACATTGTAAATAACCCAAAGATATCATGACGTCAAATTCAAGAAAAAGCAAGCAATTGAAATACTATAGTACTATATTATATTGTCGCATGAGATGCAGATGATATAATTATATATATGCATTTGCCATATGTATCTCCCGATGACATATCAAACAGAGAGGACATAAAAAATGGGAAAATGGAATCAGTAAACGTCAAAATTAACACAGAAACTTGTTGATTTGAATGATTTAATTATACTCTGTTTGAACAAAACAAACACGAAGAAGAAAAAACAGTTCATGCAATGTCGCATTTTCAATGTAGAAAGAAAAAAAATGGCAGAATTTCTTAAACAAATTGGAAGAAGTAGCAGTCAATAGTCATGACGTGCAAAATGTGCAAACGCGTTTGAGCAGAAAATATACACAAGTAAGAAGACAGAGCATTCACATCAATCGTATATTCTTGCTTGACTCACAAATTCCTACTATTAGACAAAAAACAGAATGAATATGAATATATTCCCATTGCCTTTAAACTATATATCTCTAACTCTCTAAGCACCAAAGTCGTCATAGATTTCGAATCATATTGGCTATGGGCGATCGAGAGCAGGTCAAGCCCTTAGCCCCTGCGGCCTTCCAATCTCGAAGCGATGACGAAGAAGCCTTGTCGAAGCAATTCAAGCTTAAAAACAAGAAATATGTTATCCAGTGCTGCGGTTGCGTGGCCGCGCTGGTATTAATTCTAGCCGTGGTGATTTTAGTTCTGTTTTTCACAGTTTTTCGGATTCACGACCCCAAAATCCGGTTCAACTCCGCGACCATTCTCCAGCCGCCGGCGTTTTTTCCGAACGGAAGTCTAAGGACAGATGTGAACGTGACACTATTTGCTGACGTTTCGGTGAAGAATCCAAATGCGGCGTCGTTCAAGTTCAACAACAGCACCACGTTGATTTACTATGGTGGAAAGGTGGTCGGCGAAGGCGTCCATCTCCAAGGGAAGGCGGAGGCTCGGCGGACGCTACGGAGGAATGTGACGGTGAATATAATTCCTGAAAAAGTCCTGGAAGTTCCAAACGCGGTGGCCGATTTTGCTTCGGGGGCATTGAATATAAGTGGTTACAGCAGGATTTCGGGTCGGGTTAAGATACTGAATATCATCAAGAAAAATGTTGTGGTGAAATTTAATTGTAGCATGACTTATAGAATCTTGACTCAAGATTTCGTTGGAGAGAAGTGCAGGCCAGAACTTGAAATGTAGAGTCATTAATTTCTTATTATATGGTTGAAAAAGAAAGAAACATATATTGTATGATATTTTTTGTTTTCCCTATGAAATTTCCGTAGATTTTAAAGAATCTGCCCTTTTTTTTTTTTGAATTCAAGAAAATGCCTAATTATTGCCAGATTTACATTACATTGCTTTGATTTTGCTAATTTTACAGATTTCAAACTCTATCAAGAAAAAATGTAGCATGGTTGTAGATGTGGCACACAATTTTTGGTACACTTGGAAAGTTTGTCAATGGTAAATAGCTAGGAAATTTAGGGGAAGAATTTCAAATGTGATCAAAATTCAAAGGGAAAAAGAAAATTTAAATGGAAAGCCGAGTTTCCAAGTCTGCATTTGAATGTTATTATTTGGTCAAAATATTGAAGTTTTTGCATAGGCAAGAAGGTGCAAGTTTTTCCATCTTAGGTCGTTTTCATTCTGATTCTAGATATCCCCAAAGTCCAAAAACTTGACTATGATTATTGATCCACAATTCCTTTTTATTGGTTAAGCACACGACTGCATAATTGCTTAATCTATAGAATATAGAAATTTGGGTTATTTTGAAGAAGTAAAACAATTGAATTTTCAAGCTTTATCAACTTGTTAGTATAATTCATTAACACATGCTGGGTTGAATGGAAGGAGCTCAATCCCTCTCAACTAAGGTTTGTGAATGACAAAAACATATGGCGGGAAAGTTTTCCCTATATGGGTCTGATGTGGTTCGATCCTAGACCAATCGGAATTAAATGTAGTTACCGGATACCGAAAGATTAGTAATGAAAAAATCTTGCTAGCATAATCCATTAACACATACTGGGTTGAATGGAAGGAGTTCAATACCCCTTAACTAAAGGTTTGTGGATGACAAAAATATGTGACAAGAAAACTTCTCCTACATGGGTCCGATGTGACTCGATTCCGGATCAATCGAGACCCAATGTAGTTTCCGGATACCGAAAGATTAGTAATGGAAAAAACTTGCTAGCATAATCCTGTTTTTCAATTATGTACAGTGAGGTCAGGAATTTGAGTTGATTTGGGCCTGTCAACTGAAGACACTGGACCAGACAAGCCCATCTGGTTTGGATCGACTAGGCCGACTTAGACCTAGCAAATGCACCAATGTCGGCCCATAAATAAGGCAGCTTTCCACATCTAAACCCAAAATCGCCCCATAGGAGAGGGAGTCGCATGATTTCTTTGGGGATCAACAGCTTTTACCCTTTAATTAGCAAGGAAATTTTTGGTGTCTACATACATCAAAAGAGTGATGCGTTGAAATAACACTGAATCATGTTCGAAAGGAGATAATATAATCCAATTCTAATTTGCAATCAATCCCATCTCGTTTTGAATAGCTAAAAGGCAAGCATATCATCCCTGGGAGCAGAGCCAATCTTTCTTCATAAGGCTGATGAAATTGAAAACATGTTTGGGATTTGGGCATTTCCTTTCGCAAATTAGCCCTTTTCAAGTTCATGCATAGTATTCCATTTATAACTTCCAAAAAAACAAACACACTTAACAAACGATCATGTTTATGTTTTTGCCTTTTGCAGAAAATGAGAAATGAAATGAAAAGAAAAGAAAAATGCTTTGATTACGTAGTTGCATGCATGAATCATACCAATTTAATATAATTAATCTCAAATCTGAGCTATGAAAAATGTTTCTCTACTCCCGCAGATGCAGGCTCTTGATTGGGTATTTGTCTCTAAAAACACTCGCAACTGTCATGGTTTGTGAAATTTGTGTTTAAAACATTCATTTATGAATTCGAAAAAACAAAGATTAGTTGCTCTGTTCATGAATCAGCCTCCTTACTATAGATCAGAAACCCATCCATGCAGGCTTTCTGTGGGTATCTGTCCCCTAATCCACAGGCTAAATCTGCTACCATATATATGTCTCTCTAAAATAGCCCCAACTATATTCCCAATTCATGAATCAGGTGCACTTATTAACACTTAAAAAAAAATTGCCTCCCCTACGGAATCTGTGACGAAAATATTCACTAATAATTTTGTGTGAAGGAAATACCCATCAATAACAATTTGTTACCAACTTATTGTTACGGAAAAAATTTTCTGTGGCAATATTATTTTGGTGAGTATACTGCATTTTGCTTGTACTGTAAGAATATATAATAATAATAATAATCTCTCCCTTATATCTTATAATAACAATATTGAATCCTAATTTAACCTACCTATACTAAATTCTTTTAGACATTCATAACTCACCCTACCAAGAATTTCATTCTAATAAGTACTGTACAACTTTTTAGATCAATATTCAATACTAATATGCAACTATTGCATCAATCATCATCACTTTCTCTTTCACAATTCTTTCAAAAAGAGAAAAAAAAAAAAAGTCTTAGCCATGGATGGATGTGCTCCCAAAAATGACCTATATAGCCAAGTACATGAAACTTCATCACATGTTTAAGCTAGTTCTTTTTCTTTCTTTTTTTTTTTTTAATAAAATACAAAACATATATAAGACAGATTCGAGCTCACATGCTGGGAAAAAGAAAAATGGACTAAATTGACACATAGTTTGGAAGATCCATAGAGATGCTTCCAAAGAATGCCACAATTTAAGACACATGCAGGCTTCACAAGAAGATTGATCTGTTACTTAAACAAATGGATGAAATGCTATTATTTTTGCTTTAATCGTTCCATTACCTCATCAATTCCAAAAGATATAACTAAAGAACACTCTTAAATTATTTTAATTTTAAAGATAAGTCAATGTTTTTGTATTAAAAGTCTTGGGAAATGAAGTACTTTAGTGTTAAGAGAAAACAATCCAAAGCACATAGTAATTAATTATATATAAAATTTGGACTAATTAAGGTTTGTCATGTCTATATGCAGAGGCTGCAATAGGAGCATAGGACCATTTCCAAACTAGTATATACATTTTTCTAGCCCCACTTGCAATAGAGGTACTCCTTCAATGACCTAGTAAACTTTGGAGTATATATAGTATATTATTGCAAAAAGATATGTTTTTGTAAATCAAGATGTCATTGTGGGTTTTTTTAGATTAATATGCATATGCATTATGCGGATTAGGACTTCATAGACAGGAAGATACCAAGAGCGAGGCAACATTAATCTTTGAATCAAAACAACAAATAAGACTATTAAGCGGTTTGTACCTTATAAGGACGAGAACACAAAATCGATCATAAAAAGGAATTAATCTCAATCCAGGCAATTTTAATCTTTGAATCAAAGCAACTAATACGACTATTTAATTGATTAAGATGGTAAGCGATTTTTACCTCGTTAGGACGAGAATACAAAATCGATCATGGAAAGGAATTAATCTCAATTCAGGCAACTTTAATCTTTGAATCAAAGCAACTAATACGACTATATAATTGATTAAGATGGTAAGCGGTTTTTATCTTATAAGGACGAGAACACAAGATCAATCATGGAAAGGAATTAATCTCAATTTAAGGATACTTTAACATGCTTTTCTATTCAACAAACAAAGGTTAATATGGCAGAATTAATGAATTATATGCCTAAAAAGGATTACCAAGAGTTGATACTTGGTTTCTTTTTATTAACGGAAGATTGGGAAAAAGGAGCGACAGCATGCTTCAAGCTTTAGTTTGATTAGAAAGCCCATTAAACTTTATAGTAAGAAACCACTGCTATAGTCAAAGTATTGTTTGTGCCAATACAGAGTAATGCCGTTATTATATGTCTTTTAGGCACGCTGCTTTCACACACCAAAACCAAAAGATTCTACTATACAATCATTTTACATTTTTACTTAATTTTTATTACAACCCTAGGGTTGAATTTCCAAACAGAAGATTTTCACTTTAAACTCTTCCCCGCCATTACATCCTCGGAGTTTGTTAGTCTCATTTCTTTATACGGTTCACAGGCCAAAGAAGAATAAGTTTTCCATATAATAGCAGCTGGAGTAAGAAAAGCTGCAGGGGGCCAAGTTGCAGTTTATTTGCTTAAACACATAACTTAATTAATCAAAACTGTGATTAAGAATCTGATTAGTGACCAAAACGACAAAAGGGTTATGCCCATAAAACGTAACAGAGTGGGAAGGCAGGCAAGCAGCGCTTTTGTAGGACCCAAGCCTGTCGCAAGGAGACAAATTGAATCTCCTACGTTATTTCACAAACAACACATGAACAATGGACTGCAACATCATCAACATCCATGACCTTCTCGAGTTCCAACACTTGATTAGATCAAAGCTAAGAGAAAATAAGGTTTTTGTAATCGGACCGGCCCTGGAACCGGAGAAGGATCCGATCAAACCGGTTATTGACTTTATTGACTGGTCGGAACTTGACATGCTGTCAAGATCGGATCGGATAAGTCTCTGATTTAACCGATCGAACCGACCAATCCGATTTCAAAAACCATTAGAAAAAAATGGAAAACAAAGTGATGAGTCCCATGGTTTATGAACAACAAATGATGGCAATATTAGCTAACTTGCTGCTGCTGCTGCCTAATCTAGTAATCTATTAGCTAGAACATATTGTTGCAATGTATGTTCTTTTCAATCTCTTTCTTTTGAGGAAAAAGAAAAAGAAAAGAAAATCTCTTTTTTTACTGTTTGGGTTTTCCACTTTCCCACTTCTCTGACCGCTAAAGACACCATTTGGTCCTGACTCCGGGACCCATGATTAACAAAATCCAAATTAAAAAGGTACCCATATTATTATCAGAAACTTGAATTCCATATAATTGTTCAAATGGGAAATTTTGCTGATAATGATGGAGCCTTCATACTTATTTTTTTTTAAATTTTAAAGATAGATACAAGGATCTGATTCTTCTTTCACTTTCACAGAAAGTGGAGCTTTACATACAGGATGGGAAGAGAGAGAGAGAGAGAGAGAGCAGAAGAGACTAAAACCAGTCATCTTCACAAAATATAACCTTACTGCTCTGTTTTTTCCCTCTTTAAGTCTTAACTAGTAATGCTAATGGTACTACTATAACTAGTAAAAATTATAATTATCTAGAAAACAAAAGTATTTACACAGATAATATTCAATTAAGGATATGATTTGAACTGACAGGGTGAAAACTTGTTTCCTAGTCCAGAAAATATCAATCCATGAATCATGATGATTGATTTACTGGTAAAGGACAAATTTTACCGCTTTCTTATCCAATTTTTGAGAGTGTGGGTCTTGAAACTTACAGACAAGGGTTTTCGTTCCAGAATTCATCATCATCCTTCAGTTTCATCGGGTGATGATGATTTTCTTGACAAATTAATTGACTTCTCATGAGATGGATCACTCACGGACCTTGGCAAAACGGAAGAGTCTGAAGAATCTGATAAAAGAAGAAATCAAAACTTGTTCATTACTAAAACTAAGTAAAAGGGGTTATCTTTAAGTAAAGTAATGGGCTTTAAGTGAAATGAATTCAAGTAAAGTGATGAGCTTTAAGTGAAATTAATACCTCGAGAGGCATTGAAAGATCTCTTGCAATGCAAGATAGCACTTTGGATTCCATCCTGCTGCTGCAAAAGAGAATCATCTCTCCTCTGAGACGATGCAGGTGCAGGAGGAGCCGCCGCCACGGCGGAGGAAGCTGATCTACTCTTTCCCAAATGCTTACAAACAACCCTAAGTCCAGCTGGAATATTCACCTGCTTGAGGGTCTTCCCATTCACCTGAGTCTCCGTAACCTCCAACTCCACCGGTCCCTTCTCTGCCGTCGCTACCTTACCTGAAACTGGTTTCTCTGCAGCCGTAGACGGTGGCGTTGCCGGTTTCAGAGAACCCAAGCTTAACTGCCCTGAAAATCTTAACTTCTCGCCGTACCTTCTCGAAACCCTGACGTAAAGAGGCTTAACTTTCTTCAAATACTTTTGCATTACATCTTTGGTGAATTTCTTTTCATCAGAAACAGAGTCTTCAGCGTTCTGTTGTTTCTGTGACTTACTATTGTCTCTGGAAAACAGAGACTTAATAGGAACTTCTTCAACCTTAAATTTCACAGTGAAAAACTTGTTCTTGTTGTTATTGTTGCTGTTGCTGTTGTTGTTTTCTTCTTGGGTTGTTGTGTCTTGTTTCTTTGGTGTAGCGGTGGGGACAGGAACAGAGCCATTAGCTGAAGCAGGCTCTGTTTTTTCAGTTGAGTTGAGCTTTGATTTTTTGAACCTTAACAAGAAAACTCGAAACTTGGTAGCTGATTTCAACAATGAGACAGGGAATTGAGGAGGCTTTGAGTCTAAAGAAGAGTTTGGCTCAATGGGTACAAGCCTTCCTTTAAAGAACAAATCATCAGAAGGAGACAGAGTTAAGTTTGGATCAGAACGGTCGTTGCTAGAGCCAGAGGAAAGAGTGAAATTGAATTCCCTTTCACCATCCGAGCAACCATCATCAGATTTTGCTTCACCATCGTCGTTTTGATCCTCACTTTCTTCATCTTCAACATTGTCTCCTTTATCAATCCCTTCACTTTCCTCTGTTTCCTCTGTTTCGTCCTCATCAGGAACCGCAAATTCCAAGTCAAAGAAAGGCCCATCATCGTCATCACCATCATCATCACTATCCACCGCCTGATGAGCCGCCACCGCCGTCACAATTGTAGTCGTCCCGCTTGCAGTGGCTGTTGAACGTGCATTAACACAAGCATTACCGCCACCGCCGCCTGCACCACCACCCAAACCACCACCACCTCTCCAATACTTAAGCAAGCTAAAAGCTTCCATAGTTGGGATAGCCAGAATAGAAAAACTCAAACTTGGAGTCTTTATGAAGATGGGTTTTTAGAGTAAGAGAAGAGGGTTAAAATAAAGCAAGGAGTACTTCAAAAAAAGGAGGGATATTTTTTGAGAGAGAGAGAGAGAAGGTGGAGGCTTTAGGGTTAATGGGAAGTACTGAAAATGGGGTGGCAGAGTGAAGAAAGCTTTTTTACCAAGGGAGAGAAAAAAAGGGGAGAAGTAAAGAGAAGGAGAGGGAGAGAGCGTTGGCCTTTATTTTGTCTTGTATTGTATACGTGGATACAGCAGCTTGCAGGTCAGTCATGTGAAAGCAGTCTGCAACGCTCAGAGGAAAAAAAAACACATTGACAGAAAAACAGAGTTATTTATAAGAGAAGAGAGAGGGTAACTCTGTGTACTATTGTGTACAAAATACTATGTATATTATACTGTAAAAAATATTTATACTTAAGTATGTGTATAATAATAATTGAAAAAGTTGACCTTTTTGGGGGGTTGAGAAATTGTGTGAATTTTTACTGTATTTTTTGTTTTGCTGGTAGTTGGGTAGTAAGTTCAAATCAGTTGTCTGTCATCTCATATGGAGTATGTGTTCTTTCTTAAATTTAGGTGGTGTATCTGCAGCCTGCAGCCGTTTCATCACCGTTTAATTGTTTCATCACCGTTTTGGATTCAAACAGAATTCAAGTATAAATTCCGTTTCAATCGCTGCTTTGATAATCTCATATGTACAATACATAATCTAATATGTACAATGTATAATCTAATCTATATAATTGCTAAACAGTGTCAATCGCATTACTATCACACCACTCTACTAAATGCAGTCTTAATTGGGTGGTTCCATAATAACCCTTTCAAGTCTTAAACGTGCTTTAGTTCTTTATGATATTATTTTGAGTTTGGGTTCATAATTATACAATTTTCAAATCTTCATGGATCTTGTGTTGTGTATGATAATTAATTAAAACCTCAAATCATTATGGAATCATATGGTTTATGATGGTATACCTGAAAAATTACGAGATTAATTAAAGCACTTGTAATTGTAATACAATGAGAACTCTCTTTATTAGTAGTTTGTGGAACCTTTTTTTACTAGTATATAAATATATAAAGCATGGTTATAATTGCAAATCCCTCCTCTTTGACATGGGTAAGATTCTATATTGGGGCACCGACAATTTATCATCATTTGTTTTTGCTAAAACACCATGATCATTCATAATAAGATTATTATTATCATTATGTAATGTATATAACTATATATACACATCAACTAGAGACAATAATCAAAATTCAAAAAGAAAAAAACTAGGTAAAAAGTAGAGGTGGGTCGAAATTTCCAGGTTGAAGGGGGAAAAGTGAAAGTCGACCATGGAGGAAAAAAGAACAACTCAAAAGGAAAAGGGAAGGGTTTGATACTTGAAGCCTGAAGCTATATATCACTTCTGACTCGTTGCCTTTGAACTTGAGCCTAGCTAGTTCCTGGAGTTAAAACTCGCATTAACTTTTTTACAGAGTTGAATTTGAAAAGGACTGAATCCCGGGGTCCAAGCCTCCTGCAAAACTTGCAGAAACCCCGAAATTGGCTATACTTGCCTAGTGAAATTCACGTGGCTTACATGCATGTAGGGGACCTTTGCTTTCTATAATTAATAGTAAAAATAGTAGTAAAATTTAAATCCAGTTCCGTCTGGTTAAGTCTTCCCTTGAACAACCAAATAAAGCTTTGACCTCCCAAAGAGTTTTCTTTCTTAACCAGATTGGCATAAACCCTAACCCTTCTTTTTCACGTTCGATGTTTCAACAAAAATATAGAAAAAGTTGTTGCCTTACATGAACGATAAAGACCGCTTTGTTCTGTTTCATCATTTCATGCTTTCGTTTTAGTGCTGATGAGGGGAGGGACTGAACCTGAACCTGAACCATCTCTGCCCCATCTGATGGGTCCTTAACTTTGTGAGATAGAATTGATAGCAACCGTCTGATGTATGGACAAATCCCCCATGATGGAACTATTCTGAAAAAAGGGTCCCATAAAAGTGACAGAACAACTTCTAATTGACTTAAAACTTAAAACCCTTCTTAATCTTAAATGTAACTAACTACTAGTACCAGTTAAATCCTAACTACCATTTTCAAATGGATCAAGGAGAAAATTTTTTAAAGAAAAAATCAATAGATTTCTGGTTGAAGAATCCAAAATCCAGATCATTTATGTAATCCAATACCCAGGATTTTTAATTCTTCCATATCCAATAGAAATTACATTAGGGTTTTAATTAATTGTCCTTTGGTTGGTGCGACACTAATTAAAGCTTTAATGGGTGGTGAGACAACCTAATTATAAACATGTCTCCAAAACTGTCCTGCAATATCTATAACTATAATGCAGCCTGTAAATTTGGACAACAGAGCAGGTTGGTGAGAGTGGTTTGGAATTGGATTGAAGAATATTTTGTTGGAATGATTTAATTGATATAACCAGCTGCCCTTTTTCCTTGATTACTCTCCAAATTCCCATCTGCAACTATTAATCATACTGGTTGTATCATTTCACTTTGGTTAAGTTTCATTAATTTTGACCTCATTGGCTCAACTAGCAGCAACTCTGTTTTTAATAAGGAAGACGAAGGAAGAATAGAGAAAAGGGGAAATATTTCATTTTTAATAGTAGTAATTGTGATGATTAGTAGTTTAGATTTTATACAAGGGAAGTCCTGGACTGCAAGCTATGCTTTAACACTTTTCTAAAGGGCCGCATTCTTTCAACAAAGCAAGTCAAAGACCCAATATTTGTTGGGTAAGTTTTTCTTGGAAACTAGCCAGAAAACTTGACCTTATTAAAGTAGTAACTTGGTTTATACTTTAGGGCAGATTCATGCATTCAACATAAAAAAGTGTTAAATGTTAGATTTTGCTTGGTTATATGGTCTTGCGGATTTAGCTCATTCAGCACCTGATGGAGTTAGCTACTGTGATGACTCCCTGACCCCCATCCTGTCCCTTCTTGCGGAGGATCGGGAGGGTATAGGTGTCTTACGAGTTTAGTGTTTTTATTTTTATTTTCTGTTCTTTCTTACAAAAAAATAATCTATTAAACTAAACTTTTGATTTGTACCCTTAATCATGCAAATTTGAGAGTATAACCTAAATTTTCTTATTCCTTATTGTTAAGAACATAAGACTACACTTAATGGGGAAATGAAAAGGAATAATAAATAAGTATAAACAACTCTATATATAGGTTCTAAAGAAAAAAATAGGAGTCACCTTTTACTTTAGTTTACAACAAAAGGATTCTTATATTATACTATATCCACTAAAAATCCCCTGATTTCCTAACAATTTGTCTTGTTTATTGGAAGCAAGATACAAAAGTTTGAAACTCTACCCCACATTTATTTTGTATTTACTTCAATAAATCACATGAAAACTTTGGAAAAGAATGATTTGTATGAAACTATATCTTAGGAATATACTAATATTTAAGAGGAAAAAAGAAAACCCACTAAAATTATGATGGTAATCACAAGCTTTGGCATTTTTTGTTGCCACTTAGTTTCCTTTTTGAAGATGAAGAGGATGGCCCATTAGGCCATTACTTCTCCCTTTTGATCTTTTTCCTTGCGGAAAACAACAAGTCCTTCTTCCTTTTCAGGTTTATAATAAGGCTCAATCATATCCCATTTCTAGCTCCATAATTTCCTTTTTGGTACTTTTATGGATGCCTCTGCTCTTCTGGTCCCTCGACGCAGATTGGATTTTGTTACACTTTTTAACCCCAAAAAAAAAAAAAAATCTACTAAAAATCTTGACAACTTGCTCTTTTTCAGGTTTATTTGGGTTGATTCATCATTTTCACCCAAAGCCCAAAGAAATCTGTTTTCTGGTTAACAGGCCCAACTTTTGTGCTTTCCAGCCACTTTCCCCAGCCCTTTTAACTTCCAAAGAAGCCCAATTTCTTCATTTCTCCATCTTTTTTTTCTTTTTTAATAACAGTATTAAAAAAAATTTAATTATTTGATACACCGGCGGTGTAAATTTTGGACTCCACAAGCGGGTTGTGGAGTTGATACATGTCAATTTTTTTAATTAATTAAGTTTTAAATATTTCAATCTAGTCCCTAGAGGACACATGTCACCCTTCAGGACCCGTTTGTGTTGTTTGTTAAACTCCACGGCTTGTGTATTGTATAATTTGCCTAAAAAAAGGAAATATTCTTAGCCCTTTATTATACTTGGTTTATTTGCCAACAACCCTTTTTTTCTGGGTCACAATCCTTACCAAGATTGGCATTTTTCACAACTACTGCAGACGAAATAATTATTTTCATTTTTATTTTTCTTTTGCAAGCAGACAATTTTATCTCAAAATTTCAGAAAAGGAGGAAAAAAAAGGAGAAGAAAATATTGTAGATAAGAGGATCCAGGGCACATGGTGCCCAGCGCATATTCGTTAAAATGTTCTTTTTTCCAAACAAAGCAGTAAGGTTTATGACCTGGAACATATCCTCTTAATTTTACAATGGATGAGCCGCCGTTAATTTGAAATGACAACAGTACCCTTACTCCCCATCATAGACAACAGACCATAGCCTCAAATTATAGCACTTGAACATGGTTATAATGGTCAAAGCAGGAAAAAAATGACAACTCCATTAAAATGGCTTCCATAATGGTCAATGAACAGCTCCAAGCAGGCATTGAAGGTATAATAAAGCCTTTGTTTATCCCATATCCAGAAGTTTATACCATTTTAAGCTGCTACCATGAAACCAGTTAAAGAAGGCTTTTCTATTTTTCTGCATTCCTTTTTCTCCCTTTACAGCATCAAATGATGAGGTAATTCCTACCCTACTATACTTTTTCTCTATCACTTTCAGTTTTCTTTGCTTCTTCTTTTAGTTTGTCTGTTTTAAGATCACCCAATGCTTTTAGCTTCTTTTTCTTTGTATTATATATAACCTAAAATGAAGAAAAAGATGTTCATGGGTGGAAAAAGGAAGCTTATATGAATTACTGGCCTCTGCAAAACATGTAGTGATGAGATATATTGATTGTTTACATGCATAGTTTAGTTTGTTGTCTTTTCTGCATTAACTATGTACATTTTTCATTTGTAAATAATTCGAGTTAGTTCAATTGATTTTAATAGAACATGGTTTTCTGCTGGTCTGTTTTAGTTACTTGATCATGGTTAAAGAAGAACTCAAAAGTCCTTTTATTTTGTTGCTAGAGAAGTGTTGGGAGTTCAAGTTGCAGTCATGTCTATTGTGTTGTTTCTGGATCTTGAAATCTTGATTAAAGATCATGGTTACATGTATAATTTAGTTCATTAAAATGTCATAATAAAGGCTGATTCAAGAATAAGGAAATTCTTGCCAATATTTGCTGTTTTGGGTTTCCATTGGGATGCAAATGTTTGTGTCATGTCTTCATTTGTGTATAAATAACTAGATTAAAATGAAAGTAAACCCAGATTCAGAGAACATGTTTTGGTTGAAGGATCTTTAGTTTGTTTTTGGGAGGCAGGGGAAACCAAAGCCCCCAATGCGAACAGAACAGTTTATGGAGACTACAGTTTTTGAATAAAATCCTGCATACCACTGCATGTATATATGTATCTGCAAGTATTTGAATATTTGATGATCCCTGCTGGGACTTAAAGCAACATAGAAGGAATTTATTGATTCAAAAGGTGCACTGCTTTGGTTGTTAACTGCCTCAATTAGTAAAAGTTGCAACTAGAATTCAGATTTCTAATTAGTAATAAAAAGATTTGATGTCAAAACCATGATTAATATGCATGACAAGTTGCATAGTTATGCCATCTTATGTCTAAGGATGCAGTCTTGGTTCCATGACAAATATTCTGAGAACTAAACAGCATTTCTCTTTGACTAACACTGTCATTTCTGCAAAAATACGGCAAATTCCACAACTTTAGAAGCCTAGGAAGCTTTTCATGCATTAAACAACTATAATCTAGCAGTCCAGTAGCCACCGACACTATTGGAAATTTATTCAGGGTATTTCAAAGCACCTTTTTTTTAAGGTTTGGGAAAGTACTAGATTAGATGGTAGTACTATGGCAATGGGAAAAAGAGGACAGCAAAGCAATAGTTGGAGTGACAGATAAAATCCTATTGAGTATTGAACCTGATCAGCTCATGTCTTAGTCTTGAAGGTATGGTGGCTGTATATATGTAGTTTCATTCATATCACTTTATAGGGTGTCCTACCTATGTTTGAAGTTAAATTTAGCCTACATTATAGTTATTAATGACTATAAAACTTTCATTTTACTTAGATTAGACAGAATCATGATGTTAATGATTATTTACTGTAATGAGATGCCTACACATATGCTACATGGATGAATATGCCAAATTAGACATTTTATAGTTTCTCTCCACCCAATCATTATGTAAATATTGGGTTGGAGCAATATCAGTTGATTAGGGCTACTCTCTCCAGGTATACACTTTCTGCAGAAATTTATCAGCATTACTTGCATATTTTCTCTGAGTCCCCAACAGGCCGACCTCGCAATTTTCTGAATCTTTTGCTTTCAAGTGATGTAAAGATGAGATTTACATCTACTAGCGACATTATTTATAACCTTACTTTTTACTAACGTAAATTGTTAGTAACTAATTATAGTTTTAATTACTTTACTTCTAAGAAGGCACATGACCTACCACTACCAGTTCCACTATGGAAACCTTTTGTGCTTTGCATTGTCATGTTTGTTGAATTTATGTAAATCCTATAATTGACAAACCAACTCACAGAATTCAGTACTTTTGGTCTTTTACACTTCATATTCATGAGCCATGTTCTTCATCAGTTTTTTTCTATTCCTTTTCTGGTTGAAACAGATTTACTTTAGCCTTGCTGTCAAGGTAAAAACTTCACTATGAGTAAGCTCTAGATATTAAGCATTAAGTTACTAGTTAGGCATATTTTATGCATATATAGGCGTCTTCCGTGTATGATTTTGCTGATATTTTTACTTTCTGTATGCATTTTAGGTTTCTCCCTGCAATGTTCATCTTTTGATTGGTTTGCAGAGAAATAGGAATATCATGCCAATGGCATATAGTTCTTTCTTCTTTCTCATCTTTCAGAAAAAAGGTGAACAGTGGGGTTCAAAAGCATGTACGGTAGCCTTAGGCAGAAGCTTCATTTCTTGCCTTTTGCAAGTCATAAAATTATCACAATTTCAATTAGTTGGGGCCTGGATATGGAGTTCCTGTTCTTTTAAACTTTCTTTGTGACTACTATCCTTACTTCTTGGGGCTGTACTCATCAATGTCTGCACCTTTTAAGAAAAGCTTTGTCACATAGAAGCTGGATGTAGGGTCATCAACATCATGTCACAGAGGACTATTTTTCCCAACTTAAATCCACTTTTTTAATTTAAATATCCAAATTGCAATCTTCAACAAAGCTTTGACAGTTAGATTTTGCTATTTTACAAGTTTTGATGCTTCTTTTTATCTCTACATCTTTGTCTTCACAATTTTGTTAGCTTTTGTTTGGAGAAAGTATATTTGTTCTGATTTTTCCTTATCTGGCCCCATGACAATACTCCACTTATGGCTGTTAGTTGATGGCCTAAAATGTTTATTTAGCTAAGGAAATCAGAGTGAAAAATGCATGCTTCATTATTGCTTTTATGCATACAAGATAATCTGCAAATCACAACAGATTCTTACTCCTTTTTTCTCATTTTTCTGGGATTTTTCCCTAAAAAAAGTTGAGACTTGGGATAGTTTATTTTATGTGTTTTGACTCTTTGATTGGCTGCAATGTTTGTTCACAAGATATGAACAAGGAAGTGTGTTACATTTGATTGGTTGAATTTGGAAGATTTACCAATGGGGGAAATTGTTCTGAATCTTGAAGTTATTTATGGTATGTGTGCCACTGCCAACCACTAAATCCATATTGTGCTAAAGTTCTGTCTGGTGATAATGAATTTGGACACATTTCCAGCATTTCTCATCCTACATTTTCTTGATTTCTGTTCACTGCCTTACCCTTCACATGATTTTTTCAGATTGCATTAACCAAATTGCAGTTTTAACCATATACTATAAAATTTCCTCTAACAGTAATTATTTGATACACCCGCGGTGTAAATGTTGGACTCCACAAGCGGGTTGTAGAGTTGATACATGTCCATTTTTTTAATTAATTAAGTTTTAAATATTTCAATCTAATCCCTAGAGGATATATGTCACCTTTCAGGACTCGTTTGTGTAGTCTGCTAAACTCTACCGTCAGTGTATTATGTAATTTGCCATAATAATTATAGGTTATAGGTAACCCACAAGTGTTGTTCTAACAACCATTTAGAAAGTCAATTAAAAAACAATCCGTGTGCTAGAAACATCTAGATTTGTTTTATTTATTTATTTTTTTATAGTGTAGAAGATACACATTATAATTTTTTTATAAAGAATATAAATTTTGACCATAAATATAAACTAACCTAATAAATATGGGTCCCTAAATTTAAATTTCTAATAATACTATATGAGGTGTTCATTTTTCTTCTATTTTTTTTAAAAGTTATTAAATTCATAAATTCCTATGTATTTTGCTTAATAATTAAGGACTCTCTGCCACGTTAATATGCATCCACCATATAAGTATGACTTACTTACCTATCAAACCAAATCGGACGACTCACGAAATCTCCACGTGTCGAAATAATATTTGTTTGGTTGTATCAATCACGACGTCTCCGTCAAAATCAAACGCCGTTAATCCTCGAACCTATGAAACACATACCTCTTCTACCTGCTCCACTTCGGTTTTCGGTTTGCTTCCATACCTCCAGGTTCGGGTATCGAAACCTATCAACGGCTTAGATCAAAAGCTCTGAATTGAACGGTCTGGATTAAATCTAACGTGTACGCTCTCTAGGTAGCCACATAAAAGGCTCGAGCTTTAGAAGAAAGAAGACACTGAAAATTTTTTTATTTTTCGTTGTTATTTCTTTCAATCTTCAAAAACGAGGTTAGGGTTTTAGGATTTGAGTGTGGAAAATGGCTGAGCACGAAGAGAAGAAGCACGAGGAATCGTTGATTGACAAGATAGCCGACAAGATCCATGGCCATGATTCATCGTCATCATCGGATTCCGATGACGATAAAAAGCATCATCACTCGGAATCATCGATCAAGGCCAAGGTCTTCCGTCTCTTTGGAAGGGAAAAGCCCGTCCACCAAGTTTTTGGTGGAGGCAAACGTATGTTACCAAAACCCCCTTTTTTTTTCTCACGTTAAATTTGTTCACTCTTTTCTTGAGGTTTGTTAGAGGTCTGGGTTTAAGGTTTTGATTTTCGGTATGAATCAGAAATGGATTCCCATTTTTCGTTAGTGAAGAGTTAGATCTGGCTCAGTGATTTAGATCGAGCCTTTGATTTTGATTAATTGGTGTTGTTTGAGCTTAATTATGGTTCTTGATCTGTTAATATATGGTTTAGCATGAAGAACTTTGGGAATTTATAGATCTTTAATAGAATTGATGCGATTAGTTCTACTAAAAGCGTCATTTTTGCTTTATGAGAGACTTCCGGGTTTATCTCACTAAAAGTTTTTGAAAGGAGCCATTTTTATTATCAATAATCCCAAAACTCGATATTTTGAATTGATTATGATGGGTACTAATGTAAATGAAATTTGGTGTATGTGTAATAGCGGCTGATGTTTTCCTATGGAGGAACAAAAAGATTTCTGCTGGAGCTCTTGGTGTAGCAACTGTGATATGGGTTTTGTTTGAATGCCTTGATTACCACCTTCTTACTCTGGTTTGTCACTTGTCGATACTTGCTCTTGCAATACTTTTCTTGTGGTCAAACGCTACTACCTTTATCAACAAGTAAGTTGTTGAATTTGTTCTCTGCTATTGGGGCTATATTTGGGTTTGGATTTCTGTCTGCTCATCTTAAACTGAATTGTCTTGAATAGGTCACCTCCACGCATCCCTGAAGTTCAGATTCCCAAGGAACCAGTTCTAGAGTTTGCCCAAGCACTGAGATGTGAGATTAATCGGGCTTTTGCTGTCCTGCGGGATATTGCATCTGGAAGAGATCTGAAGAAGTTCCTCTCTGTATGTTGTTTTCTTATGCTGAACTGTTTTCTTATCTGGCAGCTCATATGCAATTATTCATCTTACTTGCAATTAAGATAGGGATTCAATAGTTAAATTGTTTGCTGTCTTGATCTTTTTCCATTCTGATAGGGAGATTATGAATCATTTTTTTATTTGGCCATTATATTGGAATGACATTGTTATTGTTCAGGTGATTGCTGGCTTGTGGGTCTTGTCGATTGTAGGAAGTTGGTGCAACTTCTTGACACTGTTCTATATAGGTAATGGAATTGCCTTCAAGCACATTGTTTATTTCTTTATAAGCTTATTGGTTTACTAACGTGATTTTGATGGTTTTTATGACAGTGTTTGTGCTGCTTCATACTGTACCTGTGCTGTATGAGAAGTATGAGGACAAGGTTGACCCAATTGCTGAGAAAGCGTTCCATGAGTTCAAGAAGCAGTGGGCTGTGTTTGATGCTAAGGTCTTAAGTAAGATTCCAAGGGGGCCGTTGAAGGATAAGAAGAAGGATTAAAGTTTACCTGCCTAGATGTTGCTGTTGCTAGGGTCTGACATACATTTGGTAGCTGTGTTTTGTGAATGTGTTGTGATTTATCCAGTATCAGCTAGAACCCTGTTTTCATCCCATATTTTCGTATTCACTGGGTTCAAAATGTTGATGAATATGGTATCTTTGTTTTAAATCGCTTTTTTGCTACACATGGTAGCTTTTCTATGGATTTATAAAGCTATGTGACAATATGTTATCATATTGCATGTTAATTAGTGCAGTGTACATTTGGTTGAAAGTTCCCTCAAGTTGCTTTTCACTTTCTGATTGTGGATGAATTGACCTCAAGATAGTTATATCTGCTGTTGCTTCTTAATTTTTTATGTTACATCAAAAGATTGAATGCCTTAGCATTAGAATTGTCAATATAGGATACTTAAATATTTGCAGTTCCTGCATAATTGAAAGGGTTAAGGGTCTTTTGTGATTGATGTTCGAGATTTTGTATGGAGTGTTGGCATTCACCACTCCTACTAAGGTATTAGCATGTCTTGGAACTGTGGTTTTAACATGGAGGGTAAGGTGTAAGCTTTGGGTATTGGAAACGAGAAAAAAAAATCATTAGACCTGCTGAATCTGGACTGGTGTGTTGATATGAGATCAATGTTCAATTTTAACTTAACTTGAAACTTTCTGCAGTTTAATCATACGGAATCTACAATGTTTCAGTCATGACATTAGACAAGACAAATCTTCAGAAGAAGTGAAGAACTGCCAAAACAAGGGAAGTTTATTTCGAAACCATCGAGATAGATTGAAGAAAAGCCTTCTTTCTGCAAATTGTCCACGACGGTGTAAACCAAGCCTAGGTTTTGTTTTTGCTCAGGAGTTCCACTGGAAATAAAGCAGACTACGGTTTATACATTTTACTACTCTGTCCCTTTTCCCAGCATAAAGCGACATCACTAAACAAGCTCTATTGGTAAGCATTGTACACATACAACTAAATCCCCACACTAATCATAAAATAATACAACATTTCTCTGTTTTCACAACAGAAAGACCTAGCTAATATAAGATGGGATTCACCCATTTTGTTCCCAGTTTTGTTCGCTTTATCAGTATTTCACTCAGTTGTCAATGAAGATGATTTAAATCATAAATCATTAATCCTCTATAGAAAAACTCTTCGTATGGTGATTGCAACTGTATATTTAAAAGAGGTACTTGTCTTATAGGAAGTAGGATAATTGCTGCTTCTTTCTCGAACCTCCTTCTCCATACAAATCATTCCATTGTTTTAACTCGTTCATTCCAGCTCCCTCCGACGAAAAGCTAGCTGCCACCTGCCCACGCAGAACAATGGAGCATTAGTAAGTTGGGCGGAAACAATATACATTAACAAATGCCAAGGTAGCTTCCTCTTTAGACCACCTTGTTAAAACTGTTTCATTCGATAGAATTCGGGGCAATGATTATAAGGACGGGATCATATTTACCTGATTCTTTGCTTGCCTGAAATCTTCCATGTTTAATGGCCTTAAGGTAATGGTTCTTTCCTCTGCACCATCTTTCTTGGTTGATGAATCGTCTGTGCTCTGTCCTTCTGCAGCTCTCTGCTTTCTCTCCTGCAAAGGGTGATTCATAATGAAGCCAAAGTTACAGACGATTTACCAGGCACTCGCTCCAAATATGACAAATTCAAATAGAGGAACACCTGGACCTAAAAATGTATACTCACCAAGTCCTTCAATCTCTCTTGCTGAATCAATTCTCTAACTGGCCGATAAGCAGCTGTTGTGCATAAATTCTGTTTTAAACATCAAATGAAACCATTACATGAAGTCATTGTGGTTTGCTATTCATCTATATATCAACATATCTTATCAGAATACAAACCTTAAGGTCACTTCCGGTATATCCTTCTGTCATTGATGCAAGCTCTGTGAAGTTTAGACCCTCTTCTACTTTCTCTTTGGCCAAAAGAGTTCTAAAAATCTTCTCCCGGTTCGCTGCTGATGGAAGCCCCACCATGATTCTGTGAAAAATAGCAAGTGTTAAAAGAACAAAGATCATTTCCAGAATAGATAGTTCATAGAAAAAGAATAAAGGTAATACCTTCTCTCGAAACGCCTAATTATTGCTTCATCAAGGTCAAATGGCCTGTTGGTTGCAGCAAGAACGAGAATACGTTCACCTGGCTTTGTCAAGAGACCATCCCAGTGAGCCATAAACTCATTTTTAATTTTCCTCATGGCTTCATGCTCTCCAACTCTTGTTCTCTGACCAAGCATGCTATCAACTTCATCAACGAATATGATAGTTGGAGAGACCTTGGCTGCCAATGTGAACAAAGCTCGGACGTTTTTCTCATCTTCACCGAACCATTTAGAAGTAATGGTAGACATGGATACATTAATGAAGCTTGCTCCAGCCTCTCTGGCAATGGCCTTTGCCAGCATTGTCTTCCCAGTGCCAGGAGGACCGAACAACAGTATTCCCCTACAAGGCTTTAGAAGTCCACCTTGGAAAAGGTCTGGTCTTCTGAGAGGAAGCATCACTAGCTCCTGCAGGGATTCTTTGGTCTCTTCCAAGGAACCAATATCAGCAAATGTAACATCGATTTCATTCGCCGGTATGACCTCTGGCCTTATACGTTTTTCGAATTCATTGTCAGGAGGAACTTCCTGTCACATGAACATGCTAATCAATGACTAAAAGGGATAAGTAAGGAACTGATTACTAGAAAAAATTGCATTAATTCAATTATTCTTTACTCCTTTCAGAATTTGGAGTTTTAATTTGTATGTATGCAACAAATACCAGCCACAAAATATTATCTAAATTGCAATTGAAAGTTGAAACTCACAGGAGCTTTTGGAGCTGGAGCTGGAGCTGGAGCAGGATTTTCACCCTCAGTCTTTGTCGCTGCAGCTGTCTTCTCTGTTTCACACTTCTTTTCAGGAGGATTTGTGCCCCCAGATTTCGATTCTGGCTTGACACCTGCGGAATCTGCTGCTTCCTGCGTTTAGTCAAAAGACAAATGGTTAGTTCAGCTTAAAAGTCTATCAGTTAATTTCTTACATAATTTTGAAAGACTAATATAAGAAACCTTTGATTTTTCAGGCTGTGCTTCCATTTTTAATGTGTCTTTGCCAATTGACTTCCCTTCCTGGAATATACTCAATCCATGTGACAAACTGCATCAAATATCATCAAATTAGTAAAGCATTGTAAGTGGTAGCATTTACAAGTTCAAGAGAAAGTAATCTGACCTTTTTGATGATATCACGAGTTTTCCATTTCTATATTCAGGTTCCTTATTATTCATCAGATGATAAGAAATGGCTGATACCACAACCTCTTCTATGTATTTACCGAGGGCCATTGTGTCTGCCACGCAGATTGACTCTAGATCATCGCAATCAAGATCGTTCGCTGAAAGTACCTCCATGATGTGATTTCTGTTGTCCTGAGCTTGGATCATCCTCATATCCTTTTCCAGTTGAGACTTCCAGCTGACCAGATGTTTTTCGTCTTCCGGGGGTCTAATCTCAATATTGTAAGGGAAAAGAGCACTTAGTCTCTCATCCACCTGTCTGTCATCATTACTCAGATCTACAACTCTTGAGCCAAGGATCAAAACATTCCCAGACAGTTTTGCCAACATCTTTTGAAACAAATTATAGATTCTTTGTGATCTAGACAAGAGATAGTCAACATCCCTAAGATACAGCACAATAGGAGTTGCTTTCGAAACATAAACCAAAACCTGCATTCAGAATTGTTGTCGATTCATCATTTATTTCACAAAACAAGACATGATCTGATTCCATACATGAATAAGCAATTAGCGAAATTTTGCATGGTGAGGTTATTCACTGCTTTAGTTCACATGCAAACCCCAAATGAAACTACCTTGTAAAGAGCCTGTATAAGAAGCTTCTCATCAAATGACAAACTGCTTGTGCGCCTCAGAGGAGCTAGAAAACGTGGAAAGAAAGAAAATTAAAGCAGCTATGAACAGTGGGAATATGAACTTGGAAAAATAAGAATGTGAAGCATAAGCAGAATAGAAAGTAGTTAAACTTCATGAGAATGATCCTATACTTGTTAGAGAGTTCTTTTAAATGATTGCTTCTAAACTTTTGAATTTAAATTGATTAACCTTAAAATTTTTTACAGAAAACCATACAATGTATATCTTGCAAGCATTTCCATTCTTACCTTGATTTGCAGGAGAACATTGAGAAGCAAGGCTATTGATATTAGCTGCTGCAGATGCATTTCTACGGAGCTTAGGAGGAGCTTCTGTTGCCCTGCAGTTACAAGGATCAGAAAATATCAGAAACAGAAGATACACTCCTTGCTAGACATTTCTCAGAAGAATAATCAGGAATATGTCACAATACCTAATATCCACACCACTGCTTTGCCGCCTTAAAGTACCTGCAATAGAACATATAGTCAGAGAGATGCAACCCCCTATATATATATATCATAGGAATTGAAGAAATTATGTAATTCAGTGCAGATGCTAGAGGCAATAAGATAGATAATGCCACACATAAATACATTCTACTGTACCTTTGGGTTCCTCCTGTGAATAGAGTGAAAATGAACCGAACAGGCCAGACAATCGCTCTAGTGCTGACTCTGAAGGGGACCTTTTGAAAGACTACACAATAGAATCAGAGATTAGGGAAATGGAAGGCAGAGTTGATCAATTTCCATGTTCTTTCCGGGAGAATTATGCTAATTAAAACAAAAAGACAAACTTACAGATTCCTTGCCAGTTCCATGTTTACTCTGCATCTGTATCAAGTTAACCAATTAAACTGTCAGTGTAATAGCTTGAAGCTTAAAGACATAAGTAAAAGCATGAGCGAAAAACGTGTACACTTACTTTTAAGGAAAATTCAGTTATGTCCAAAAGCAGCAACTTTGATTCAAAGTAATGAGCTAAAGCTTTGGCAAGCATTTGCTGGTAAAGTTCTTAAAGGAAAAAGGAAACAATATTGTAATTAGTAACCCATAGTACAAACAAGTTATGAAGTATAGCGTGCCGGTGGGGAAAGAGATCCTTGGCAACCAACCTGCAGGCCCTGATAGCAATATGGCTTGACTAGCAGGGGAAAGGTTCCTTGTGTACTTAGAAACATCACCATGTTTCAAGTGGAAATAGGCAGCACTAGTTAGCAATGCTTGAGTCTGCCCACTGCCAAACAAAATCAATGGGTGAAGATGTCAGCACAAACATGAATTATTCTGTCTTTAACCTTATTTTCTGTTCATTATGTGTCTTTAACCTTAACAATTAGTAATTCCCAAAAAAGGAACAATCTTCATGTTTGGGTCTGGTGAATGACCAGATAAGGCTATACAGACTGAGAAATTCAATTCAAAACCCAGGGAAACTGAAGATCATGTGCAAGTCAGGCTCTGAAACTGACTCCATCTTTTTAACCAAAAAAAAGGGGGAATAATCTCATAATTATCAAAAGGTGTGACATAACATGGGAATCATACAAAAATCCCATAAAATGTCAAATAATAAGCGGTCCATATCTATTGACAGTGACACTGAGGAAAACCCAAAAATATGCTTCCAATCTCGAGGCAAGCCTCGTGGCATACTGGCAGTGGCAAACATGTCGAAATATCTAGACATATGCTTAAGATTATCTAGTTTTCAAAACCTAGATTTAACACGTATGTTTGGTTTGATTAAAATATTAAGAAAGTAAGTAATATCAACATGAACTTCTAAAAAAAAAAATGAAAGAAAGAAAAAGAATTCAAACATCATATTAAAACAAAATTATAACTTCAAACAATTTTCCTTCCTATTGAAAATAAAAAATTTTCTTCATTCAAATAAGGAACAAGATATGAAGAATTGTACTAGTGATGGGAAAAAGGAAAAGATTTTCCATTTCGAAAGAAGAATTGTAACGTTTATATATATACCTGAGGTAGTAGGGAAACTTATCAAACGTGACCTGACTTTCTCGGCCATCAACGATTTGACGAAGCAATTCTTTCTCCATATTCGCCAGAGTGATGCCGGTGGATGCACCTGAACCGCTTCCAGTCCATTTGCTCTGACCCGACGCCAACCCCAGACCCACCCCCACCCCAACACCTACACCCAACGCCGACAATAGTATATGCTTTTGTTCCATTTTCTAACGTAAGATTTTTAAAAATTTTCCCGAGAAAAAAAAATAAATTTTGATACTTTTCTTCGGAAAGTCTTTTGTTTTTGAAACCAAATTGAAAATCCTTCGATCTCTGCGATATTTCCTCTGTTTCACACTTAGTACGTATAGTATATACCCTTTTTTTGGGTTTCTAAATAATTCAATGGTAAGTTTTCATGGCAAATTTAAATGAAGCGAAGGAAACGGATGTTTTGCCACCAAGGCTTCGCCGGTAAAAGGAAAGGAAAAGCGGCGGCTAAAGACGGACAAGGGCGGCTGTGGATGGAAGGGTGGTGGAGTAGGTTCCCGCTATTTCTGCAGTCTCTATCGGCCTCTCTCTCAAGTTTTTAAAGACGGAAACAGGGGAGAGAGAGAGTGAAAACTGATGAGTAATCACAAATTTGCTTACGTGGCACTATTTTGACGGTTTATGGTTCGGTTTGACAGTTTAAATAATTAAAATTTCTAGTATTATCTTAAATTAAAAGGTAAAATTATTGCAGGAGTACTTGTCGCAATATTACGAAGGAAGTCTGCATGGAATAAAACCGTCCCCTAATGTTAGTCGCCCAAGTGTAGTAAATATAATCAGATAAGATTTGCAGGATTTTTGGGATCCTGTTGAATTACTACACGCGTCCTGTTCTATCAAGACCGTTAAATGCTAGTGGGACCCTTCCAACCAAGCCATTGGGCGGCTCAGATTTTCCAATTAGTAGTATAGGTTAATCATAATAATTCACCCTTACATTACATAAGTAAAATGAAGTTCTAATAAATATTCTCTTCCACCCGAGTTGTTAGTTCAACTGATAAATGCAACGTGTCGAGTCTCTGAGGTCCTGGTTCAAGTCTTATAGAATGTGAGTTTCTTATCTGTAATTGTTTCACCATCGTTTGATCGTTTCACCACCGTTTTGGGACCAAACGGAGCTTAAATGTAAACTCAGTTTCAATCGCTGCTCTAATAATCTCATCTGTACAGTACATAATCTAATCTGTACAGTGTAATCTCATCCGTACAGTTGCCAAACAGTGTCAATCACACTGATACCGTATCGCTCTACTAAACGAAGCCTTGGTAGGTAGATGATTTCTTTATGATAGTTTCTTAGTTTGAATTGATTTCTCATTTAGATGTTTGAGCATATAGAAATTTATTCAGATTCTAATAAAATTTCACATGTTTACTAAAAAAACATTTTGTGATTTTGTCTTTTTTCAGATTGAATAATGCTAATGTAAAGTTGTTACTAATTGATTAAGTGCAAGTTGGCAAAGACGGTAGCTTATGGGAATGAGGAGCAGCAAAATATGATGTTGGATGGAGGAATGGGCCGTATGGGAACAGAGTCAAGTTGGGAAGATACAGTTAAGGGAAGCATTGTATTTTGTGGACTGGCAAAAATCTATGATTTCAGAGTTCAAAGCAGGTGTTTTTTTAAGTTGTAACATAACTATATATAGCTGTAATTGCACGTGATAACTTAGACTGCAGCAGCATTTCTACCAATAGGAAATGAAGGGAGACGAAGTTGAGGATGATTCAGGGAACTTAGCCCCCAATATTGGCCTCTCTTTGCTTTGCAAGTTGCAATTTGATTCTGACTTCGGCGCCTTTTATGTTGTTAGGTCTTTACTAGTCCCGAGTCAAGTTGCATCGGCCTCATATGAGAGGAAACTCTCCTGGCTAACACCTGCTTTCACTTTCGTAAGTTGAAATTCGAAACCTTATTTAAGTGACATTGAATTCCTTCTACTCAACCCAATAGATATTGGTTCCCTCACAACAATAATATTAATACAAAAGTTTTGACTACCACCGAAACCAACAAATCTGAATTTGGCTCAGGCTCTGCCTTTTGCTTGAAGAAAACCTTTCTTAAACTTTATCCAATCAATCAAGCTTGCTTGCCAGATAATGCTTCCTTTACTTTCCAGGAGAAAAAAGAGAGAGTAGTAGTACTTATAAAATGCTGTCAACATTTATAATGAAATGTTGTTTTAGGGGTGTTTATTTACAACTTATATTTGGTGATCCAATAAAAGTTTAGTAACAATATCTAAGTGGAACATATGGGTACAAAAGATGATATAGAAACTTAGATTTGGTTTGGATTTTGGAAACATAAGTAGAAAAGTTTTTTTGTATCGGCCTGGGCAACTTTCTGTCTTATATCTTAAAGAATTGATGAAGTTTAATGGTATAGGAGTAGTATATTTCAAAGATTTGCTTTAGAAAAAGTACCTAGTCAAGAAAGTTAAGAAGCACATTATGTATATATATAAAGAAAATTTGTGAAAGTAGACCACGAAAAAATAGATGTGGACAGGAACCAACTACTCTCAACAATTAGAATCATATAGTATATAGTACTCTTAGCTACTTTTAACTTTTTTCTCTGCATAATTGGTTCGGTCCATCAATATCAGTTTATATATATCTATAATAATGGGTTTTGAAATTCAATACTAGTTTGGTTGGGATGGATGATTAACATTTAACACCAAAGAGAAGGATCAAAATATCAAATTGCATAAGAAAGAGAGAAATGGAACTTTGTTTGCATCAAGAACATTTTATTATTAGTTGAAAAGGACAATGGTAGGGGAAAAGTAGTCATGGCAATTATATTTAACAAAACTAAAGGGGAATCTCAATCTAGATACTGATTAATCATTAATTAAATGGAAGGAAAAGGAAGGCACATGGATCTTGTATTCTTGGTTTTTTTTTTTATTCTTTGCATTTCTATACATTAAGTAAAGTACAAATAAAAATTAGTAGAATTTTTTTGACCCTATAGGCTATAGTTAAAGACATTGTCATCTAGTTTGATTGTTCATTTACCGTGACCTACCCCAAGGTCAAATTAACCATAGGGGATATAAATTACAAAGCACCCGGCAATAAATGGGAAGGCAAGAACTATTATTTACCATAAGCAAAGAGAAAAGATCTCATCTAGTAACAAATTAAAGCATGGGCATGCAGTTAATATAATTCCAACAAAAAAGGTTGCCTTTTGGCCTAAATGGAGATTATTAATCTTCATCTTCTTTGTTCCCTTTACTGCCTTGTTTGCTGGATCAAATGAATGGCCTATTAGCATAACTTTTTCTATTAAGTTGGTGGACCTGTACAAATTTTATAGGCAGGCATTCATTTGTGTTTCAGGTACAATGAGGTAACTTGCCTATCATCAACAGCGAGAACATGCTCAAAGCTCTTGCAAGAAGCATACCCTCAAATATTTGAAGTGAAGTGTATGCTTCACTAAAAATAGGATCAACCAACATAGCTTATATGAGAAAACAAGGATGCTCATCTCATTAAATCCAAGAATACGAAACCATTCCAGAGGCTGTGCAGAAGCATAGATGGCAATAGATTCCTTGACCGTGCAAAAACGACACCCATCACCATTCCTAGGAATATAAGTGGTAGCATTCTCTGTACATTAAAATGTGCCAGAGCAAAGGCAATTGAACTCACCAGTATTGCACACCATACAGGCATGTATTTGGTCAAGGAAGGGAGAAGGAAACCACGGAAAACTATCTCCTCCCATACAGGTGCGCAAACTGAAACTACAACTGCATACAATGCCATGGCTACTGGATCCCTTGCTAAAATTGACTGCTCAACACTTGAAAGGGTTACCGGTGTAGAAGGCATAAGTGGCAATAAGTTGAGGTTGAACTGTGATAATCGGTTGACAACAGGAAACATGAGGCACCCTAGCACAACATCAAAAATCCATTTCCCTCTCAAGCTAAATTTAAACCAATCTGATGGAAGGGGATGAAACTGAGATAGACAGCGGTGGAGTATTGCAATTCCAGCAAGGCCTTCAGTTACATCAGTCACAAGGCTGAACAATGCTTGTCCTCTGAACGTTAACGATTCTTTGCTGAACCCTGCCATGTGAGCTGCAAAAGGGATCATCCAAGATCCAATGAACCAGAATGCAGCTACCCAAAGAAGCATAACCTGTGCCAGGACATAACATTTTATCAGGCAACTAATTTGACATGTTCATAGTTCAACCAAGTTTCAACAAGATATTCATATTCTGGTAAAAAAGTATATATATATAGTCATATAAGATGCCATTTCTATAGTTCTATCCCTCCTTGTAATTTTAATTCTTGATATAGAACGTAAACAAATTTACAACACAGGACACTCAATCTTAGAGTTCATGAACCTCAAGGCTTAAGCAGCTGACATTTTATTATTTGATTAACAAAACATGCTTAACATCTATGTAGCTAAGAAGCTAGTTGCGGATGTGAAATACATAGATATGCCAATTGTAACAAACTAACCTGCAAAATGGTCTCTGCCGTCCATGGTACAGTCCACCTGCTACCAACTGCCCTCAAGACTGCATCTGCGGCCTGTGTCATAGTCCTTACGAAATTAAACTTCTTGATTCCAATTTAATTATTGGTTGATATGAAAGATATAAGAGGAGTATCTCCAGCACTATATAAGTTAAAGGAATTTTTCATCTTTTTTCTTGTAAAGCATTATATAATTTGACGGATTTTGTCATCATTTTATTTGTAAAAAATTCTAGGAAACTTGTAGCAAATATAGGAGGCAGCTCTCTATAGTTGTTTCTTCGTGGCTTGACTGTGCGCCATATCAGATTTGCTGGTCATTCACTACCAGTTAGACCATATATCATTATTGTTTCATGTAAAGCTTAGATATTCAACAGTTTGGTTGATAGAATCATTGAGTCAAAATCATAGAATCCTATTACAGGAACCAACTGAACCCCTTTTCACAAACCATGATCTAAAATCAACTAGCTCATATGCCAAGAGCCAGACGTTATTGACTAAAATAGCCCATATAAATTTGTTCTCATCAGTCCATTGCCAGTAACTTCACTTAGGACAAATAAGTAACACCTAAAATTCCCCCATAAATAGAATCTCAGAGTAAATCTTAGTTAAGTGAAATAAAGCATCCAGCCTGTATAGTGGACATACAGTATAAACTGATTACTTCATAATTCACAAATACAAAAACACAACATCCAAGGTCCATTATATTGAACCAAATGAAACAATAATATTACCTCCTGAAGAGTTGATTTCCAATCTCTTTTGCAAGCGCTACTAGACTTATCTAACTCAGGTTCTACTAATTCTTCAGGCAGAAAATGCTCGATGAATTCAGATTTTGGGTTTTCTGGGGAAAGACCCTCCTGTCTAAAGCATGAAACTTTCCATTTCTGCATATTAAAAACAAAACAAAATCAGAAATGAATGTAAACCATTTCAATAGGTAGCAACCTAACCAAAACAGAGGAGATATGCAATTGAACTTTGATTAAATAAGGTTTCAATACAAATTTTGTCTTTCTTTTTCCTCCATTCTCTCAGCAACCAAGCAGTACCAAACAAACTGTAACTCAGCTTCAGGGCAAAAAACCAATAGTAAACAAAAGTTCCAACTTTATCAATTCCACTCAACATTTACTCAGAAACCAAACACAACCCATTCCAAAAGTTCCATCATCAGATTCTCAAAAACCAAAATTTAACATAAAAATGATATATAATAACAGAAAACAGAACTGAAAAAAAAAATGCTTATGCATTTACTTACGTTCTTCGTGAGCTTGGGATTAAATTCTAAGATCCGAGAGCTCCGGGTCAAAGAAAATGTACCGGGTCCGTGAGGAACCCGAAATTTGGAAAGAGAAGGTGCAAGAATTGGGCGCTGTGAGAGAGAGTGAGAGCAATAGGAGCTCAACATGAGGCCCTTACTTCAAAAACAAGAACCCTACTGACTTGCATCAAAAAAGGAATGATTTTAACAACCAACTAAGGAATTGGAAATTAAAAAACCCTAATTTGCGAAATTGGGTTTTGAGTATGGGGGGCGGAAGCTACTCTCCAGTTTCCTGAAGTGAAATTTCTGGTTGAGAGGAGTTTAGGGGGTGTTTGGAAACGAGGAATTCATTTTCCGTAGTAGATAGTCCAGGTACATAGGAAAAATATTTTTCTAAGAATTACTAATAGTAGAAATAAATAAATAAATATTCTTCCTTTTGTGGTCCTTGATGTTATTAATTGCGATGGTGAAGCACATTTTATTTTATCCAAAAAAAATCAAGTGGCCAAATGCACATAAATAAATTTCAACTCTTTTCTATAATTTTTTTTTTATTTTAAAATTTATCACTGCAATTGGATTCCATAATTAAAGAATCTTCTTTGTAGGCAAACATTTTTAAATGTGCTAAATTCCATTCAAAATATTTTACTAATATTTCTGCTTAGGCTTAGATTAAAGTCTAGAAACGGGAGTGTTTTTTGACAAGTTATTGAAAATTTCAAATAATACCAATTAGGTTGGATCAAGTGGTAAGCAGCTTGTTTTAGCTTAAGCAGGTTTTGGGTTCGAGACCTTGCGTACGCAGCTGCCCCTGTTGGGAGACCCCTGTTGGGAGACTCACCCACCATAACCAGGTGCGCGACGCGGATCGGATCCGGATTAGTCAGGGCAAAGCCTTGGATACCGGATGGGATACCCAAAAAAAAAAATTGAAAATTTCAAATAATTGAACCATAATGGAATTATGAAAATAATAAAAACATAGTAATTTCTATATATATTTTTTAATTTAATCAAGGATTTTTTTTTTTGACAATACTCTTATTTGTAAGAAAATAACTCTTGTAGTAGCATAGCTTATAAATCCCACCAAATGAACAAAAGAATTAGGTTTACATTTCTAGAAATACAAAGAAAACAACATTAGGATGTTATGTACAAGATGGAAGACAAAAATCAAGAAAATACAAACAGACAGACAAAAAGGGAAAAAGAGTATAAAGATCCAAGAACAATTGTAGCTCTTCTGCTAACACCATAAGTCAAGATCAACTCAATAACCCATTGTTCAAAAATGTATCTCAGCTACCATCAATAACTTTATAAGAATACCCAAATGGGGAGGAAAATCAAATCTTGGAAGAACAAAATCTTTATGCATCCTTAAAGATATGGGGCAAAAAGTTATTCTACAAGAAATAGTTCATTCCAACCTCTATCAAACAAGTTTGAGGAATGTTTAGAACCACTGCCGGACCCCTGCAATTTTTCCGCAAGAAGGAGTAAGCAACATTGATTACAAAGTTCTTGAAGAATGGGGCATTCCATTTTGCCTTTATATGAGAGTGCCCTAATACATATGCAACACCAGCATGCTTAGCTTCCACTAGCTCCAAGAGCTCTTCCTTGACATTTGGATCCTTATATTTCACATCTTGCAACTTAAACTGTACACGCCGTCTTAGGCTAAACCGGGGTGATTCCAGCTCATATGTTGACTGCAAGTACTGCAATAGGTGTGACTTGCCGCTGTTCAAACTGGTCAGGGGTGATGAACTGCTACATTCTCCATTGCTCCCAGGTGCTGAGATTTCCAACCTTTTGCCAAACTTTTCAGATGCCCTAACAACAGCCAATCGGCCATCCACAGATCCATCAAGAGTTCCACAACCTTCAGCTTCTAGTTGGATGAACTCCGCTATGCTCATGACAAGGTCATTCTCAAAATCATCATCATTTTTTTGAACATCTTTGTAACCATTCCGAACAATGCAGCGGTACATTCGGAAAGATTTGGGACCGATACGGCCTATGAGAAACCGTTCTTTCTGAGGCACATATGGTACATGAACAGTCTTCTCACAAACAAAGACCACTACTTGGTAAAATGCTGGTAGATTGGTTAAAAAATGTGTAAATGTGGCTGGAACTCCATTAACCAACTCAGTGAATATAAGGCCTATCCCCGGGACTCGAACAATTCCAAGACTAGGACCTAGCGTGAGGATCCATTTCATGGCTACTTTGTTATGCAGGTCATATAAATACTTCTTCCTAGCTCCATAATGCCACACGTACATAATAAGCATGAAGCTGACAGAGAGTATCAGAGGAACCAACCCACCTTTAGGGATTTTTATACAAGACGCTGATAGGAAGATGGTCTCAATTGAACAAAAGAAGAAGACAAATAGAAGGGCAAGCACAAGGCTTTGACGCCAAACAAAATTAATGACCAAAGCCGTCAACAATGTTGTGACCAATGTTGCAGAAATGCAGGCAAGTCCTGCAATTAAGGTAGCAACAATATTTTCAGACAGGAAAGATAAAGAGGAATGAGATAATGTACAATGCCAGAGCATTCTTCATGGGCTACCAGTTTCTAAAAGAAACAAGAACTCCAGCCAACAATTTTACACCTGTCATTTCATTTGTCTGAACTAATAGGGTGATATGTCTAACTAATTAAAAAAGCATAGCAAATTATGTATGCACCCAGTTCAAGTATAAACACATATGTGTGATACCATTGACAATGAACATAAATGATTTCCAAGCCCCTATGGAATATAACAAGTATGAACTCAATATAGCAAGTATTACAGTTATCCATACATGTACAAATTCCAACTTTTGATGTTTGATTTACATCAATTTTAGTGTCCCTTCCTTCATCTAATCAAATCAATGTTGGTAATACAACTTGTGTAGCACCCTCTATATGACTTAATTGATCTTTTGATGCCAGAAAATCCAAAATATTCTCAATGAAACATGCACAATATAATCAGTATGTCCAGTAAGCAACTTAATCTATACCCACAGCAAATACAAGCAGTTGAAGAAGATGAAAAAAAATATAACATTTTAATTCAATATTCCACAGTATGCTTAATGAATAAATATTGCTTACCGTAAGCATTTCCCAAATGATTAATAGATGTAAAACCAATCGTGACAGCCAGGCTGAGAATCAGAAGGACCCAATTGATCTCGGGAATGTATATCTGACCACGAAACCATTTGAATTTATGTACAATTTTGACACGAGGGAAACATCCTATGGCATAGCATTGTTTGACAATAGAGAATGTGGCAGAGATTACAGACTGGCTAGCAACTATTGCGGCTAGAGTTGCCAGCACAAGAACTGGCCAAAACATGGAATCTGCAAATATAGGCAGAAACTTCTGTAAAAAACAATAAATTTGAAAGGCAATTAATCTTGAAGTGACTCTAGAGAAGATTAGATATCATTCTTGTTTGACAAACAGCATAAAGAATCCACATCTAAAAGAAATAGTACTTTGTCTTTAAGACTGCATGTCGAATTTCTGAATAATAACTGCCAAGAAATCCCTAAACATATTCTAAATACGATGACTTACAATCCTGATTCAGAAGTGTAGAAACAATAAACTAGAGGGAATCCAGCTGCATACCTGGAATGGAAGCATAAAAGCTTGTGGATACTGCATTGAAGTTCTTTGAAAGAAAAGCAGCCTGCCCCATGTATTGAAGAACTAGGCATGGGTAGATTATGCAACAAAAGGATAACTGTATATTGAAACAAGCTTTCAGAGTTTTTCTAAGACAACAGAGACAATTATATGAGAAGCACTACAGTCAAACCAAGAACTTCACTACTTAAAGAATAACAATCATAACTAAAAATCTGGCATCAATGACAAAATGGAAGAACCCCAAAAAGGCCGAGTTAGATGAAAGCATTGCAAGACCAAAGCATAAACTTCAATTTCTAAAACAAGTTAGATTAACTCTACTACAGATCATGGGAAAAACCTTTTTCCCATTTGAAAAAAAAAGGGATTAACACCAAAGTTTCCCTTTTGCCTCTCTTTCTATTGATATGCATGAAATGGTTTACACAGCCTGAGGTAATGCAGTTATATGATGTTTAGACAATAGAATTACAAAACCAGACTTGAATTCTCTCTGCCCTGCCTATCCCCCTCCCTTCACGTTAGCAAGGATGAGATTCAACATAAAGCTCACCATCCTGTCAGTAGGTTGAGTAATTAACAGTTATAGAATATTCTGGTTATGCTTTAACAAAAAAAGATTTCTCACTTTTTACTATCAAAAGAACCAGAAAGCAAATAAAATTTCGGCCTCAAATGCTCTTATATCTTAATGATGCCAACCAAGATGCAATAAGCATTAAATTCAGTAAATCCTCTTTAACAGTTGGCTCATACCCTTATTGATGCAGCTGTATATTGGCCAAGGTCTGCAAACATAGCTTCAGTTCCTGTAGTTGACAAGAAAGGCACGCATGAATCTCGAAAACATGGCTACTGGTCAATAGAACTTTAATAAATCCCAATTCTCGGATTTACCAGTGACACACAAAAGTACTCCTCCAAGAGATACCCAACCATCAAGCCCAGTTTCCCTAAAGTATATGTATATATAATATGGAGAAAGGGCCTCGTAAACTCTTGGATTCCACTTTAGGATATTGTAAAGTCCAATTGCAGCAATGGACAATGACCATAAAATCACTATAGGAGCAAACATGAAAGCTACTCTATAGGTGCCACGGTGCTGCAAAACAAACAGGCCAACCAACAGCATACAGGCTATTGCAACCACGAGACCTGTGTATAGACAAAATCATTAAAGGCTTAAAGGACAATAAATGAAGATATGATGGAAAAACATCTAATATGTAAGGAAAAAAGAAAAAGGAAGGAACCCATCAGAATATCTGTATTTTCATGTAGCAACATATATTCTTTAATGATGCTATCTGTCATAACTTTTAACAATATCCTTGTAAGAAAACAGTTCGATATCAAGACAATCTTTTACTTGAACTTCATATGTCCACCTAATTTCATCAAGTCATCAAGAGCATAGGAGTAGGTTAAAAATCATTTTTGTTTTTCAGAGAGCTGCACATACCATAATGCAGATTGCTTGATCTAACTTTCAGCCCTTCAACAGATGAACGAACTGAAAATTGCAAATAACAATTATTAGCAAAGAAGTTTGGAGAAGTTCATAACTAGCGCTAGGAAAACTAAAGGGATGAATGAAATCAACAGTATGGATCCAGGAAGGAAAGCTACATTAGGAAATTAAATAGGAACAGAAAAGTACATACTGGACATAGCCGGTGTGAGGAAGCCAACACAAATAATCAGGGAAGTACCAAACAGAACTAGAAGAAGCAAAGCAGTTTTTGACTTTTTATGCCTCTCAGCAAACTTTTTGACTGAGGATGACTGCAAATTTCTGTTTGAGTAATGTGGACCATGATATGTAGAAAGCTCTTCATCTGCTGCTTGATGATTCGGAAGTAAAGAAAACTTTGCATGCCTGCAAAGGAGCGAGTATAGAGCAAAAATTCCTCCTGAAATTGACCCCAAAGTCAATCACTAATCTACCATATACCATCATAACATTGACAAGTTGATTTAAACTTCATACCTTCACCATTATCATCAGCATTTAACAAAATAATGACATGTTTGAACAAGGAAAGAAGTGTGAAAGTCCAAAAAATCAAGGAACATGCTCCCAATATAACATCTTCACTTAGGTGATTACTCAACTTCCCAGAGAATGTACTTCTATAGACATATAGTGGTGAAATGCTCAAATCACCAAAGAGTACACCAAAACTCTGATAAGCTAACAGTAGCACTTCTTTGCATTGATATCTTCTCTCAACCTGCTTTGAAGACAGAATAGATTGCATAACTTTCTCTTCAATTTTTTGGATAGCATGAAATTTAAGTATTTAAACTCAGTGAATCCGTTTCACAACTTATTGATCCGAAGAAGTTTTGTTCATTTATTGCTCCATTTGATGATCAATAAAAAAATTCATTAAAATCCCACATTGACTTCATTGACTTTCAAATTTCTACAGTTAATCGCATTTGATCGCTTAAATTTAAGGCAAAAGCTTTGACATTCCTTTTTTGAAACCCAAAATCAGAAGTAAAAAAACTCCCCTATAAATCACAACAAACTCTTAATCGGGTACTTCATAAAAAAGCCTAGATTGGGTTTTCTCCAAAAATAATTTCTTGAGAAAGAAGCAGAAAGTTGGGGGCTTTTAGTTTAGACACTTACCATAATTTGCAAGCTTTTTGCTGTGTGGAACCTCGTGCTTTTGTTTGAAACCCTTAAAAAAGAAAAGGGGGAGAGACAGATAGTTTTCTAGTTACATGTGGGATTGAGCTGGATGCTTGAATCTGCAAAAGTTGTTTCAAGTAACAGACTGATCCAAATCTCGCGGGTGTTTTCTTATTTTGTTTTGTTAATGTTTGGGTTTTTTTTTTTTTTGAGTGTTTATATTTTTTTCACTTTCTTTTCAGTTTGGGTTTGTAAGAGTGTGGACCTGGAAATGGTGTCATAGTTAGTTATCTCCCTATTTAATTAAGTTTGTTTAAATCTCTTTGGATTTTCCATTTCCTAAATTAAAACCCAAACAGATTAAATCATTAAATAACTAAAATAAAAAAAGAAAAGTTTTTCGTATATAAGTTCATTCATAGTACTAATAAAGAATAAAGTCCCATTAGTTTAGTATTTCTTTTTTAGGTAAATAAATTAATTTTTATCGGGTGTCCTAAACTCCTAATACATGGATAGGATAATCTTAGGGGGCGTTTGGTTAGGATCACCCCCAGATCACTAGTGATCTAAGATCACCAGTGATGCAAGATCACCGGTGATCAAAGATTACATGGGTTTATGGTGGTAATCCAGATCATAGATGGGTGATCAGGGGTAATCCGGATTACCACACTAAACCAAAAAGTGTAACCGAACGGGGTGATCTGAGATCACCTGCCAAGATCACCAGAGATGATCAAAGATCACCTCCAACCAAACGCCCCCTTAGTGTGTATTTAAATGTCAAAATATTATAAGCTGTGAATTGTGATGTTGTGCATATCCAATAATCCATCAAATATGTGGACATAAAATATAATGTCATAAATAGTAGTAGGTTTTAGAGATGAAAAATGAGATAAACGTTTGACAAAAAAAATTGTCTTTAATAAATAGATTTTTTAAGACCCCACTTTGAAAATTTTCTTCTCTATGATTATTATTATTGTACTAAAAATTGAATTTCAAACACCACCATCTTCATGGTCTCTACTTTTGAGTTTTGACCTTAATGGAGCTGAGAGTTATTATTGCTTTTCTAGTTGTTCACCATTAGTGTTTGAATCAGAATGTTCAAAAACAACGTCAATGCATTGATCAAAACTTAAACCAGCAGCGCCAAACAACCTTGATTGTTCATCAGTGAGAGCTTTATTCTTACATGTCTGTCAACAATGTTTATTCTTACTGTAAATCTTGAAATGGAAGGACAACATAAAGGTATGTGCTGCCACAATCAACTTTGTGCTTATGGGGTGACAGAGGGAAATGGAGATATGGTGGAATAAAAAGAAAATGAGAAAGTAGAAAAAGTTGATCACTTTAATTAATACAAAGAGAAATGGAAGCTTCACCTAGATTGGCACAAAATGATCCAAATTGAAAAGTCTATTTTCTGTTAATTATCCAAAAAGATAAAGGCAGAGAGCCTCTTCTGTATTAAACTCACTAAACATTAGAACATGTAGCAAGAAATGTTCAATAGCACAATGTACAAGCAAAAGGCAAAACTAGAAATCATGCTTCTTCCCTCTTGAAATCTGCATGTAAACGCATCTGAGGTAGTTGAAGTTCATATTAGTTTGGCACTCCAGCAACCAACAAAAGAAATCAGCTGAACCTCAGTACAATTACACTCTCCGGAAGATTTTGATGGCAACATAATCTATTTCTGTGGCAAAGGGCAGGAATGGACGAACCGCTAATGATTTCAGGAAGCAAGGACCATTTTGCGATCGCGGGTGGTAAAAGTGAGATCAGCATGTGATTGTGGTCGTAACAAAGCCATATATATAGTTTAACAAACCACTAGAGATATCAATGTCTGAGCCAGAAGACATGCAAGCTGCATTCAGCTCACTTGCGTCGTCTGTTACCAACAAAATCCGGGTTGCCTTTTCTCATCATTGCAACAAACTCATCATAGTTGATTCTTCCATCCTGCAGGAAAACATGGTTAAAGTATAAAGGACTTGAAGAACCAATTACACGGTCAAGTAAAATAATAGGTTCAGGTTATCTAAGTAACAGCTATAGTGAAATACAATACCCCAATTGCAACATTTTCTTTTATATCTGTTCACTATTTGCCAAACTTGTATATTGAAGAGGAAAAAGAAGAAATAAAAGAGAACAACATCCGAAAGAGATGGGAATTGATATTCGTCTCTAAGGATAAGAAACATACCCTATCCGTGTCAACTTCTGCAATGATCTCTTTTATAGTTTTCTCATCACCCATATTATACTTCTTAAGGGCCTGTTCTAGCTCTTCCATGGTGATGTACCTATATAGAGTAACAAGCAAATAAGGTCAAGTCATCACAACAGGAACATATGATTAGGTAAAGAAGATTAAAAAAAAGTAAAAGTAAGAAATATTAGTTATATCATATAACAAGATGGTAAGACAGATCACCCGCTATTGTCCTTGTCAAAGTATTGGAAGGCAGTGTATAGGTGGTCTTCTCTTTCCATTCTATTCATGTGCATAGTAGCCGTTATAAACTCAATGTAATCAATTGCTCCATTTCCATCAACGTCAGCCTGGCGAAATAACAAACAGGTATACCTTAACAAGTCATGAAGAATGTTTAGCATAATGATAATTACATACATTATGTTTGAGGTAGCACATGGAAACAGTATTCATCTAAGCTTTTTTTGGTTCTTGATGTTATTATGATCCAGCAGAGTGCATGTCGGGAAATAATACGTGCACATTCATAGAACAAAACCATAATTAGATGTAGATATGGTGTGTTGCAAAACAAGGAATGACATAAGTTGAGCCCCAAATTACATATTACCTGAGGAATAGACCAAAATAGATAAAATCTCATTGTGAGATACCACTAATGTAACCACATAGACACTTTATTCATCTTTACTACTCAATACTGGGTTTTAAATTGCTTTTAAGTTCCACTAAAGCTAAATGAAAAAATTAGGGGCTGCAGCTTCAAGTAGCAGGTCGGGGAGAGAGTTAAGGCTATGTGGTCAGATTGGATTTGAGGGAGCTGCCAAGTCTCCCACATATGTGGTTCCTGTCTGGTGACAGGTTGCACAATAGTCTCACTCAGCATCATTGTCTTCGTAAACTTCTATTAATTTTTACATTGTTTCCTCAGTCTTAGATCTCCTATTCCTTTCAATCAAGAACATTTAAGCATGGGACCTGATTTTGGATAAAGCTAATCATCATCATATAATAATGACTGAGTTTCTTTAAGGAAAGAAATGTTTCCCCCATCTAGATATTCATTTGGCATTATTAGATGCAATATAAGTAAATCATCTAAGAATCAGGCAGGGTGTATAAATAAGGACCAGGACATACCGCTTCCATTAACTGCCTCACTTCAGACTCAGAAAGCCTGGTACCAAGTTTAGGAAGGCCAGCTTTTAACTCCTCATAGGTGATTGTTCCACTGTTATCAGTGTCCATGGATTTAAACATTTCCTTCAAACCTATGATTTCCTCTTCAGATAGATTTTCTGCAATTACCTGAAATGAGAGAGAAAGTAAGCAAGAAAAGTTAATCGACAAGGATGATTTATGTTTATGCTACAGACTAGAAGTCTCTGAAGCTAAGGCCCCCAGAGATACCTAAATATACTTGAATAGAAGGTTGATCTTTGATATTTATTCCAAGAAAATGCATTTGCACTACTAGATAAGCCATGGGAAATTCTTTTAAGAGAAAGAGGCCTATCACCAAAACACAGCCATCTTTAGCATATTCTCTTGAAGATGGACCTCTAAATATTTTCCTTTGTATTCGAAACTTTTAGGTTAGAAAGACCCAATGGGCTCAACTCCAAATCATGGTATCTTTTTTCACATTCGTGAATTCTGTAGCATAAACAGATTACAATGATAAAGGAGAAAGCATTCACCTTTAGAGCAACTTTTTTCAGTTTGTTCATTGCCCTGAATTGTTTCATTCTACTTAAAACGGCAATATCAAGAGGCTTATCAGATGCATCACCATCTTCACGCATCCATGGATGATCTGCAGTGAAATTAACACTTGAAGCTTTATTTCTTATTTACAGATTGCAGGAAACTTGAAGCAATTGAAGAGAGGCAAACAAATTTTTTTAATTTTGAGTTTGACAGCCAAGTTGACAGTTTCAAGCCCAAGGCTTTTAAATTCCATTTCCTTCACAGTTGAACGCAAATGCTATTCAACTTACTAGAACCCCTAACTAGAAAATTAAAATAACCATGAAAATAACTTACTTAAAACTTCTGCTGCTGAAAGCCGTTCTTTAGGATCATCGCGTAGCATCTTCCTTACAAGATCTTTGGCACTGCTGGAAACAGAGGGCCATGGATCTAATGAGAAATCAATATGTCCATGAAGAATAGAATCAAAGATACTCTGTTCAGTCTCTGCATACAAAACCAAAAGCAGACATGAGAGACCCTCTCACTCATCCACCGGTGTGCAATTCAAATTACCTCTTATTTTATGTATATTCCCAACCGGTAATCATTAAAATTTTATGAACTTTAAGAGCTTCCAACTCCTAAAAGCAGACATGGCTCGAAACAGTATTGTGAGGATCAGCTAGTCTTTATGACAAACAATTGCAGTACCTCCATAAAATGGTGGGACTCCACTAAGCAGAATGTAAAGAATCACTCCAGCACTCCAAATATCAGCTTCAGCTCCATAACGGCGGCGTAATACTTCCGGAGCTACATAATAGGCACTTCCAACAAGATCCTTAAAAACATCCCCTGCATCAGTAAAGAATCATCTTTGTTAGTAAAGGTGGTGAGGAAAGTAGTAATTGCCTTGGACCTACCTTACTTTACTAGATTTATTGCAAATGAAAGATGAACATTGACAATAAACTTTGGATACAAGTAGAACCTTGTTGTCAAAAACATCTGAAATTGACACAAAGTAATAATATGATTTTCATGTGATGCCATTGATGATCGACGTTGTCTAACACAATATGCTTTTCTACTTCAAATTCGACATATGTTCATTAGTTGTATTCCATTACAACATGGACAAGATTGAATGTCCCTAATATTGTTCCCGGGACTGACTGATAAATGTATTCAAACCAAAGATGAGACCAGTGACAACACCTTCATAGTACTAATAGTGATCATCACGCAAAGTCAAACAAATTCAAATCAAAGAAAAAAAAAAAAAGCTACCTGGCTTAAAAAACACAGAGAGACCGAAATCTGTAGCCTTCAATGGAGAATCCTCATCCTGACTCAAGAACAAGAAATTCTCAGGCTTCAAGTCCCTATGCATAACCCCCATGGTGTGACAGTTATGCACCACCGTAACGATTTGCCTGCACAATTTAGCCGCCTCCCTTTCTGAATAATGACCTTTCGCTATAATTCGATCAAACAACTCCCCTCCGGCACAGAGTTCCATAATCAGATTCACCGAGTGCCGATCCTCATAAGCTCCTTTCAGCTCCACAATATTCCTGTCAAACCCCATTTACTTTTAACTTTCCAAAAGTACCAAAAAGAATATTAACAGAATCCAAAATGATCAGAGTTTGTTTTAAGGGGAACCTGTGGCCGGTGAGGTGGTACATGATCTGGACTTCACGGCGGACATCTTCGATATCATCACGGTTGATAAGCTTACGCGTTGCGATAGATTTGCAAGCGAACTGTTCCTTGGTTTCTTTGTGGGTCACCAAGTAAGTGACTCCAAACTGCCCACGTCCGAGCTCGCGGCCGAAGACGTAAGTTGACCGAACGTCCTCCATGGGCCGGCCGAGGACACGGCCGATCGGTGGAGTGGCTGGGGAGGCGAGGCGGTGGTTGGAAGGATGATGGTGGGTGGAAGGTTGTTGAGGTCTTGGTGGTGATGGGCCAGGTTTGACGTTGATGCCATTGTGGGGACCACCACCGGAGTTGGAGTCGGGTCGGAACTGGTTATCGGCGGTCGGAAGGCCGTTGCAGTTACCCATTATTAATATTTGAAAAAGAAAAAACGAAAAATTATAACTTAAAAGCCGACTTTCCCTTTTTAGGTCAAACCCAAGTCAAGGGAGTTTGTAGAGCGAAAGAGGAGCGTTACACTTAACACCTTAAGCGAAGGAGTTTTGTTTTGTCCGAAGCCGAAAATTGAACAAAAGTGTAAAGTATTCTAATGCTTTGTGAATTGTGATTGGTCAAAAAGGAAAAATAAAATTTGAGGCTTCTGAAAATTGTGAATTACTAAAATGGGGTTAGATGGATGAGCTAATATACATGCATATTCATGAACTTTCACCGTAGATTGAATTATTTCTCTTTAAAAGAACTTAAGGAAAATACAGTTGGCATCATCAAGGGGAGTTGCGGTTACGTATGTGTGGAACTGCCCACAGCTGATAAAAGCTTTCTTTGCCCATTTTGGTACTTTTGCGTTCTAATATGATCTGTTTGCTTTTTTTACCGAAACTGAGAAAAAAGAAAAAATGTCGTGTCTATCTAATCTGGTAAAAAATGTCGTGTCTGATCCGAAACCAGGCCGTGGGTTAGAAGATTTCGTGTTCCCTGTTTTGGGTGAGGACTGCAAGAAAATAACCGGCTCACGCGCTCCACTACAATGACACTTCACGTGGTTCTTCTTCTTTAACAAAAAATGGAAAAAATGCGTTTGCCGGGAGTCGAACCCGGGTCTATTGCTTGGAAGGCAATTATCCTAACCGTTGGACTACAAACGCTTGTTGTTTACGGCGGGAAGATATAAGTTTATATCCGTTTTTAACTCATTGTTTATGAACAATCTGAGGTGAATTTTATTATGATGTTCCTTCGTTTGATAATGAAAATCAAAGCACCCATTTATGCACCTTGATGATTATTATGAGTTTATTATGAACACCACGGGGTTAACCCCTTAGGTGGGTGGCAAGCAGTAACTTTCTCATTGATTGACCAAACAACTCAATTTGACTCAAACTGAAATTAAAGTGTCACGGAGATTGAAAAGTGCTTTAAAAAGCATATAACTGAGACGCATGAAACTCATTTGGCTGGTGTTGTTGACTCTATGAAGTTAAAATTTGGTCTTGGACATACATAAAACTCTATCATTAATGAAATAATCAAGTCTCACATAATTTCTGTGATCTTATGTTTGCTTGCAAATGGGAATTAATCCCAGTCTGAATCTGCTACATTTGTTTTACATTGATGATTCAACTGCTGTGGCTATAAGCAGAGTTGGTCCATTTGCTTCTGCTTAAGTTCCTGCAGATTTGGGATCCAGCTTTCAATCCTTAGGCATCCAATTCTCCAATATGTCAGAGTATGGCATTGGCAGGCACATAATTTGTTATATCTTCTGCCATAAATTGTTATATGTAAGAATATCAGTAAATTTCTACCAAATCCATTAACTGGTGCATTAGTTGTTCATCATTTGGAAAATCTAATTAAATTCCACAAGAATCTAACAAATTCCAGTGAGTTTTTCTTCATTTCTCTTGCAAAAAGCAAAGCCGAAATGCCGAATAATTATTTCTGGCAAATGCTACATATTTGGCATCCAAATGTGCATAGACTTGATTTCATTTTCTTGCTTGGAACAAATGAGATATGGGGAATCAGACAGTCTTCAAACCAACTTTGTCGTCATGTGAAAAGTGGAAGTGAATAGCTAGGTTAAGATGTATCAGGAAATATTGTATAATTAAGAACAAATTCCAGTGACAGTAGAAATCTGTCATCTCTCTGCCTTAGAATAGAAACAGGAGAAAAAAAAACAATTATGATTAGATTGAACAAATAGCATCTTAGAATAACAAAAAAGAAGCTTTTCAACCTCTTGTCTTAATAGGAAACTTCGTCCCCTAAACAATATAGATGACTATGACACAACTTAAAGAATACCAACCATCTGTAAGATTTCTGAGGATTTAAACATCATATTCATGGTCACTGTGTACATTTTTCAAGAGGTTCTCAAGCTGGAAAATTCGGGTTAATTAAGCGGCCCCCTGAAGCCAAAATGCAAACCAGATCATGATCCAGACATAATCACTGGGCAGTATCATTGAATTTGGTTATCTGTTTAGCATATTGCTGTTGTTAGTTACATATATTGACTTTTTTTGGCACATGATGAAGCTAATGAGCAAAATCTTTATAGCATATAAATGATTGGCAGGTTGAGGTTCCTGTGGCAGAATCAGAATTTTATTCAATCTACAAAATAAGTATCCTCCAATATTATGGTTCACTTCTCCCTTTGGCAATAAGCTTTAAGTGTTGGGTAGGGGCTGCCTGGGGGAATACTTTTCTGATCAGAATGTCTGCAATATGGATGTGCATCAAGGATTAACAGAAGAACCCTGCTTTTTCTCATAAACCCTATGTATTTAATTAATTTCTGAGGACTCAATTAGCAGAATGCTTAGATTCTAATGTCTTTAACTCTTAAATTAAGTGCATGGTATTAAAGCTTCTGATCACCTCACTTCCAAGAGTCTTGGACTTGGTCAAAAGTTTGTGATCCCCTCTGCTATCTTCAATTTATTTATTTTCTCATGTGATGTGAAAGAAACACTGGATTTTTCATATTGCTTCATCCTGGAATATATTCCTCATCTAAATTTCACAATTTTCAATTCAGCTAACACCTTCCTCAATTTGTAGAGAAGAAAAAGGGAGAAAAAAAAAAGAAAAAGAGAGAACTTCCTCAGTTATTTGGAGAGAATATTGTTTTCATTTTTTAAAAAAAAAATAGATAGTAGTATTTTTTTTGGCACCCCAAAAAAAAAATAATAGTAGTATATATATCATGTTTATGCATGTATCTACAGAGTATTTTTTTACTGTGACTTCCATGGTTCATTCATTTATGCTCAGAAAAATGCATTGTCAATGCAAAATGATAATCAATCAATCAACCTCGATCTCAAGAACAATTCCAGAATCTATTCGTCTCCAAATGAAAGCGTTAGCTGCAATATATACAAGCAACTCACTGAGGGAGATGGGATATAGAAGGAAAACAAAACAACAGTGGAAGAATATAGTATAGTAATACATATATAGCATAAGCTCCTAAGTTAAATTTTTAAGGAATACATGAGATATAAAAGCATATATTACATAATCAGATCAGATACCTCATAATTCATATTAAAATATAGAAAAAGAAAAGAAAGAACATATATATTATATAGTGATATGCTTAAATCATCAAGAACAGGATAGCAGCACCAAAGAATGTTAATGGAGAAATTCTTCAATGTGATTATTTTAACAACTTGTACCCATCTCAGAAGTCTTTCTCAAGGTATAATTCCCCATATGAAGAAAGTAAGGCCTCTGAAATGTTAGTGTCTTATTATTAACTTCTTGTTTAAAATACCCACATCCAAAAATCAAATTTTGCTTGTTTTGGAATCATTTTAGAGAATCCTCATTCTCAAGCAGCCATGAAATTATTAATGTATGAATTCCAAGAAGAATAATATTGATGCAACAGATGAAAAAATTAGGTATTAAATATTTATCTGACAAAAGTTTCCATATTAAGTTAATGCTGCTAGGCCTCAAAGAAAGATACAAGATATATTTCATAGGAGCAAACGTGGCTATATATTGAAAACTGCAATGCCATGCAATATATATTTCTAGATTCTAATTCTCCATCCATGCAACATTATTGAGGTTAAGCATCTTTATCCTGAGTTTTTAGCTCCATCTACTCTTGTATTATTGCCGTATAATTCTTTTTTTTTTCTACATTTCATATCTTGAGTCCTGACTAGACATACTTTCTTTCCCTAGTTGCACCCACAATTCTATCCCCTTTATATCACCCTCCATCCATGTAAACTTCCCACCTCCCAAACACAACTCATCTTACTACTCCTCTGCCTCTGGCCTCATTCTTGTGCCAATATCAGTTCCCTGCAATTAAGTCCCTCTCTTTGAAAATCTATTAAGAAAGTTTAGATTAACAAGCTTGACAATACGGCGAACTTGAAGCAAAGTGGGCTTAAAGGGTTGGAAGAAGTTATAATACTTCATTGGAGAATGAATGGGAAAAAGGACTGTGTTGAGATCAACATTCCATCAGCTACTAAAGCCAAACTAGCGCCAGATGATAGCGAGAAATCTAGCTTTCAGGGCTTTTCCTGCAAAGCTTGGATATGGAAAGTTTGGGAATTTTGCAAGGAAGATAGTAACAGAGTTACATTTGCATTCAAAGTGGGACTGGCTGTATTACTAGTTTCTTTGCTTATACTAGTACGGGAACCCTATGAAATTTTCGGCACCAACATCATTTGGTCCATCCTCACTGTTGCCATCATGTTTGAATATACAGTTGGTAAGTATATTGCATATCATTTATAGCATTGCAAAGCCTAATCTACAAGCATGAAGCTCACATTTGCACCAGTAAACAAAACTATCATATACATATATCAGAACAGAATATACTATGCTTCATTACTACTAAATAGTAGATATTAAGTGAAAATGTGAGGATATATTTTCTTACTGTTGTAAATCTTTTCCAGGGGCAACTTTCAATCGAGGATTCAACCGAGCACTTGGAAGCTTGCTTGCTGGAATCTTAGCTATTGCAGTTGCTCAGGTAGCTCTGCACTCTGGCCGGGTTGCTGAGCCTATATTAATTGGAACTAGCATCTTCTTAATTGGTATATCTTCTATGCATTCCAAACTCTTTAAACTTAAAAAATAAAAATTAAAAAAAAAAAACCCTAAGAGGCATCCATTTACTAAATACTAACTACAGGGGTATATTTGTTCAACATTTCTATACAGGTGCCATTACATCATTCATAAAACTATGGCCATCATTTGTTCCTTATGAATATGGTTTCCGGGTCATACTCTTCACGTATTGCCTGATAATAGTCTCTGGATATCGAATGGGGAACCCTATAAGAACTGCCATGGATAGGCTATACTCTATTGCCATTGGAGGTTTTGTAGCAGTCTTTGTGAACGTGCTCGTTTTTCCTATATGGGCTGGTGAGCAATTACACAAAGAGCTAGTCAATAGCTTTAACTCATTGGCTGACGCTCTTGAAGGTAAGTCTAATATAAGTCATAACAAAAAAGTTATATTTACTTTTGCTAATTCAAGTTCTCACAAGAAAATAATAATAATTGTAATGGAAATTTCAGAATGTGTGAAGAAATATTTAGAAGATGAAGGGTTAGATCATCCAGAATTCTCCAAAACAGTGATGGATGAGTTCCCAGATGAACCTGCCTACAGAAAATGTCGTAGCACGTTGAACTCTTCTGCCAAATTAGAGTCCTTGGTAAGTTTTTTTTTTTCTATATGTTAATTCCTTGCATATATGTAACCATTTTGGGTGTTTGAAACAATCCTAACACTGCCAAGTTTCCATAATTAGGCTAATGCAGCAAAATGGGAGCCTCCACATGGAAGGTTCCAGCACTTCTTCTATCCATGGTCAGAATATGTTAAAGTTGGAGCAGTTCTTAGATACTGTGCTTATGAAGTTATGGCACTCCATGGAGTTCTTCACTCGGAGATTCAGGTATTCCTCCTTTCCGCGTTTTTCGTGTGCATTTATCTGTTACAAGGAATGCAGATCATTAGAGATAGTATATTCACATTTCCATTTAGCAGAATCAGAACCATTATTGATTGCCATAGGAATGCTAGCAGTCCAAGGAATATACCCTTTTTAAGACTCTGTGCAACCAAACACGGACATTAATGGTCTAGATCTATATTGTCACAAAGGAATACTAAAAAAGGTGAAGTTATGGTCCCAGAAATCAAAATGGCTAGGAATTATACCATTCGTTTGTTCCCGAGTTGGCACGTGAACATAAGGTGAAACTGAATCCCACACGAATATTGGCTCACTGTGTCTAAGATGCTGATGAAAGACTTCCCTTTAGGCTTTAGGTTTTGTTCTTTGTTCTTCTATAGAATATAATTGGCAATATTGCCACAATAACAGGCACAGAGAAATTCCTATGACCTGTTTCATATATCATTTTGCCAAAGACACAAAAACCCTAGCTGCCCCGTCTCATCCACCAAAACTAGGTGTCTGGATACCGGATAGGGTTAAAAAAAGATACAAAAACCCTTTAAATCTTTATTGAGGAGCGCCATCTAATTGTTGCCACATAAAAGAAGAAGACATTAGGGAAAAAATTTTCCAAATTCTATATATATGGCATAAATAAAAAAATTAAAGCTCTTCTTCTTTGGTTTTCAGGCACCTTACAACTTGAGAATCACGTTCAAGTCAGAAATCCAAGATGCAACAAACCAGGCAGCAGAGTTAGTGAGGAGCTTGGCCAAAGACATTTGCAACATGAAACGAAGCCTCAAAACCTCATTGCTAAAAAGGGTTCACAGCTCAACGGAGCGACTCCAACGTGCCATAGATATGCATTCCTATCTCCTCACCGCCCGTTCCGACCCTCCTGACAACTCTTCAAAGCAACTCCCAAAGCTTCCTCATGCTCCATCATCAACCCTCTTTGATCCTGCAGACCAGTTGGATGATGATCTTGACAGCACAAACCTCGAAAAGAGCAGTAATCAACTAGCACAGACAGAGTCATATCATGAGATGATGAGGAAACAATCACGAAGGCTTCATTCTTGGCCGTCTAGAGAGGTGGATGCTTTTGAAGAAGAAGGGGTTTTTAGTACGGATTTTTTGCCTAGGATGAAAGCACTGGAGAGCACTGCAGCATTGTCACTTGCCAATTTTACTTCGTTGCTCATTGAATTTGTAGTTAGGCTTGATCACTTGGTAGAAGCAGTTGATGAACTTTCAAAAATGGCCAAGTTCAAGCTCGAGGGTTTGTAAAAGGGGAATAATCTACACGTATATACAGAACTTGATGTTGTAAAACCAACATAGATTAAAAAAAATATATAATATACATATTACAAAAGGGAATCATCGGGGGCGAGTAATTGAAGAGGTTTAAAGAAATGTTGTAATAAACCCAATGATATAAGTAAATTTTGCTTTGGTTCAGAACTTGTTTTTGTTAGGATGAAATATTGTATGTTATAGAATCCAAGAAAAAGGAAATTCACATCGCTTTCATTTTTTTCAATAATTATTTTTTTCAATAATTTAGAGATGCTTTAGGGTTAGTTTGGTATTGAGGTTGCAATTTGAAAAAGCTTGGTTTGGAAAAAATGCTTCTGAGAAGTGCTTTTTTAAATTGCGTAGCAAAAATGTAAATAATGTATGGTATTGCTGTGAAAAAATGAGATTGAAGGATAAAATGTCTAAAAAAGATATGGTAGTTAAAAAGCAAAAGAGAAAAATAATTAGGATATTTTAGTTATTTAATATCCAAAAGCACTTTTGAAACGCAAAAACACCTAAGGATTAGCTTCTCGGGTTGGCTTGGCTTTTGCGTCACACAAACCATGATTTATTTGGTATTGCGTTTGGGTTCGCGTTTGGGTTCAAAAGCAGTTTTTTTATCTTCAAACGCAATGCCAAACCAGGCCTTAGAATAAAGTGAGATTTAACGTGGGCAATAAGCAGTTTTCAGATAAAGATTACTAGTTTACAGTTGAGCCAAGCGTGGGGAAGGGATGTAAAACATGAAGGACCAAAATTAAAATACGGAATAAAAAATAAATAAATACGATGCCGATGAAAGCTTTATTATAACCATAAAATGTTCGACAAACTGACTGACCTTACAGGCACTACCCTGTATTCACAACCTGCGGGACATTGTAACTATTTACAAGAATGAACAGAGACTTGAGTCGTTGCTAACTACATCCAACTAGATCCCCTAATTGTCACACAAGACGAGAGCTTTTTTTTTTTTTTTTTCACCATCTAGACCAATGAATGACGACAGCTTTCTAACACTTAAGGACTAACAAGCTAGAATCACGGGACACAAACAAACAGAGAAACAGGGCCAACTTCCAACACCAATTTGACAATAGCTGTGAAATAAAACTACTTACATCCAGCTCTGAGGTGGCATAAAACCTTTCCTTAGCTCCGATGGATCACCAGTCAAACCTTCACTGTTTCCTGAGCATTGCCAGCAAACTCCCACCATGCACCCTACCTTCAGGAGCAAAAACAGTGAAGCCTCCTTCCCCAACAGAGATACGGGCATTTGGATGTCCGTACTGGTTCAAACCAGAACAAGTTCTGTCTGCTGAAGCTTCTATGTCGCTTCCCATTTTCATTATGTCAACGTTCATGTCCTCAGCAATGACAATCTCTTTCATCTTCTCAGACTTGCTAAGCCTTGGGTCTTGGACAATAGGCCCAAGTGTTGCACCCCCATGAACCCTCTTATCCTGAACCAGGCCGCTGTGGAGTGCACAGAGACCTGTCTTGCCCCTTGCAAAAGAGTTACAAGGACCAGAAGGTTGGTTGCCATATTCTGACCCAGGATGGCCCCATGAGCATCTCTTCCCTCCCCCATGTGCCTTGCAGAAATCTGTGCTACCTTGTGCACTTTTGCCACACCCTTCAATTTTGCATCTTTTTCCTCCACCATGGCGTACACAAAAATCAGTACGTCCCCTAGCACTCTTTGTGCATTCAGGCACAGCACACCTCTTACCTCCTCCGTGTGCTACACAAAAGTTGGTTCCTCCATGCACACTCTTTGTACATACCCCGCCACCTTGGAATGCACATCTTTTGCCCCCTCCATGACCCTTACAGAAAGGGGTACTCCCTTCAGCGCCCTTGGTACACCCTGGATATGTACATCGTTTCCCACCACCATGGGCCTTGCAGAACATTGTGCTACCTTGTGCCCCTTTTGTGCATCCTAGAAATTGGCATCGACGGCCACCTCCATGTGAGATGCAGAGTCCTGAGAGGCCTTCAGCACTCTTCGTGCAATTTTCCTTTTGACATCTCTTCCCACCACCATGACGTATACAAAGGCCAGATTTCCCTCTGGCAGCTCGAGTGCAACCTTCATGGCTGCATCTCCGACCACCACCATGGGCAATACAAAAATCAGTGCGACCCTCTGCACTCTTAGTGCAACCGAGAAATTCACATCGCCGACCACCACCATGAGCCTTGCAGTAAACAGTCCGGCCCTCTGCCCCCTTATGGCAACCAGGTTTTTGACACCTCCTGCCACCACCATGAGATATGCAACGGCCAGAAGCACCTCTGGCCCCCTTTCCACATCCTTCAACCTGACACGTCTTTGAACACGAGCTGCGGTGTTGTGGCTGTTGTTGCTGTGTTATCCCGGAAGTGCAGGTGACTGAGCTTTTGGGTGTAGTAATCACACTACAAGAAAGGTCTGGAACAATGGGACACAGATCAATGCTGCTTGGAACTTCCTTAAAGAAGCTGCCTGTCTCTTTTCCTGAAAAACTCTGAAATGGTGGTAAAGCAATCCCAGGTTTCCAGCAACATGAAGTAGATCCTTCATCTGCATTTGGGGTCTTATCAACTGCTATTGGCATCTCCATACCTGACTGTATAGGAGAGGAGCTAAGATGATCGCTTGTTATATCAGATTCAGAAGCTCCAGTGGAGAGACTTAACTCCAAGTCAACTTTTGGTTGCAGTTCCAGCCCTCTAAGATTTGGACTAGCACATTTCTTGGGGTTTGATACCTTTTCATTTCCAAGATGGAGGGTAAAGTCAAACTCAATATCCATTGAGGACTCTTCATCGGCTTCTTTGGCTGAAGATGTGGTAGTACAAGCAGTTGTTGAACTCCCCTTGCTGTCAGAGGAACTTGAGGAACGGCCTAACCCAAGAGACAATGATGAACCAACTTGCTCGCTAACAGATCCATCCATCAAACTCCACTTCCGCTTGATTCCCTTTGATGTGGACATGTAACGGATTGAGGAACCAGGGGAATCAAGACGTAGGACAGTATCCGTGCTATATGCGACCCCAGCTCCTCCATATTGCATTGAATTACCCAAACTCTTAAATGCATTTGAAGAAAAATTAGCAGCAAATCCCAAGTTAGAGAACCTGGGGTCCATCTAGCAATAGCTGAAATCTAACAATGATACGCAGACCAAATCTCAAAAGCAAAAAAGCAGTCAACCTGACTTCCGGGAGAAGACAATTAGCCACAAAACTAAGGTTAGACGTCGTTGAGTGAGTAAATCCCACCCCCACTAACAAATCCTGAAGTGTCACAGCGATCCATTTGCTTAAAAGTGATTTAAAGCAAAATTTAACAAATCAGCTGCAGCAAAAGAAGATGAATCTGTGCAGGCCAGACAACTTTACAACAACATTATGGCTCTCCACCATCCTGTTACATAAAAGGAAAAAAAAAGGTTGTAGCTTCAATAGACTGCAAGAAGATCTGGTAGGATTAGCAAAAACTAAAAATTAGAAAAACAGAATTAGCTTCTTATCAAGCTATGCTCGCCAAGTTATAAGACAATATTCAGCTCCAAATATAAGTTGACAGGATAGAAGCAGAACCTTATTACTCCAGACCCGAAGTGATAACAGAAGCCATCAGCCAGCCAAAGCAAACAGCAACTAAAATTGGGACAATCTAAACCATCAGGAGCAAAAGAATACATCACTATAAATAGATACAGCCAGATGTACCATAGATTAAGATTTGGTGGGAAAATGCCAACTAAATAGAGGGAGAGAAGAGGATAGTTCTATAACTCTTAAGCACGAGATGGTAATATTAGGATGGTGACAGCTCAGCACAAAAAAGTAAAGTTAGATATTTAAATGCAGGAGAACCGAAGAAGTACTTAAGCAAGCTATGCACCAGAAATAACTAACCAAATTTGATCTAATATATAGACAGGAATAAATTCACTTTATTATTCTGCTTTCAGGATGTGTCAAATATGAGAATCTTATATGCTCTCCTGTTTTTTCATCTACTTCTACTCACACAAATTGAGCATTACTAATGGGGTTAGAAACCAAGGTGATGAATTAAACAATAACTCTAATAGCATTAATATTACTCAAAATATGTTACAATTCCTTTAGTGAGAAAATATGAAAAACTAAGTCTTCTGGCCTTAGTTCCAATAATATGATCAGATCTACCTCACCCCTCTTGCTAAGATAAAATGTCCACTTAAAAGAAAAAAGAAGGAATAATTTCAAAGAGAGAGAGAAAGAAAAAAATGGAAGGAATAAACTTACTTAAATTATGAAAAGATGTATATATATAAGTAGCTCCAACCTTAGAAGGGAATTATCCAGAAATCCTGCAAAAGAAAAGAGATATCAGGAAATCAACGAGATTATAACTGAAGCAAACAGTTAAAAAGTGAAAAAAGAAATGGAAAAATCTCAGTCGAGATCTATGAGACAGTTGAGACCAGTTTCCTAATAGTAAAATGAATAACTAAAAAACAGGCTTCATTTGAATTCAATTTTGATCGATAATATTAAGGATTTGCATTAGTTAATAAATTAGCTAAATCAATAACTTCACAACAAGTCTTAATAAAGAGAGATAGCGGATATAACCTGTTTGGTTGCTGAGAAACCAGCAGAAAAATTAAGTAAAAGAAGATTTAAAGCCGGTTTCTTCCCTCATGATTCAAAAAGAAGAAAAAAGAACTAAACTTTTCAGCTTAAATAAAGAGAAACGTATTGGATTCAGCTCAATTGAAGGTTTGCTAAGAACTCACGACTATCCGTTAAAAACAGAAAACAAAAAAGAAATCATTTTAGTTAATTTTCACTATGCTTTAGAGTTCCTCGACTGCCGAACAGCGCCAGATATAACAGATTCATAAGACAATTATTAAAAAAATAAAGAAAAAAATAGCTACTTTGAACCTGGACGGGATCGTAGAGGAGATTAAAACTCAAAGAGAAAAAAATTTGGAAATAAAATTGATTATAAAATTCAAATTACCTTGAAATTAGATTGAATTTGATCGGAGAGAAGAAGTTGTACGGAAGAGGCGTAGGGGATTTCTAGGGCTTTGGGCGCCGGCGAGAAAGAGAGGGAGAGAGAAATGAAGGCATAAATATGAAGGAGAGTTAAAGAGAGAGAGAGGAGGAGAGAGTGGCCTAAAAAGGAAGTGAAATGGTGGGATTTCAGATGGTGCTGGCACGTGTCTATGTATAGCTGCACGTGCTACATTTAGGGTTTCAACTTTCAAGTGTTTTGGGTAAATTATCACTAATTAATTCATCATTATCTGTCATTTCCCTTTTTGGTTTAATGCTGCTTCCTGCCTTAATCCCTTTCCATGAAAATTAGAAGAGAAAATCTAAAGAGTTTACCATAAAAAATGCAATTGATTTTTTTTTGGCCAGAAGACAAAGGAAAATGCAATTGATTTATTTGGCTTAAAAAATGCAATTTTTCATCTTCCTTTCTTATGTTAAATTTTGGAAAGGTATTACTTGAATATATATATATATATATGTGATTAAAAAAATATATATGTGGCTAGATTATTATAGTTGCAACTTGCAACCATGAATTTTTTACTTCTCAAACAAGAGGCAGGCCTAAGATTTGGCCATTATTATAAATTCCTTCCTAATTGTATTATGAAAAATTATTTTATTAGAGTTTGGCATACTGCACTTGTAAGATTTAAGGGTTGACATATATATTTTTAGGAAATGGATTTGAATATTAAATATTTAATTAATTATATAAAATAAGAGTCGTGTCAACATTTTAATCCACTTGAAAAATTAAAAACTCCATCAACAATGTATCAAATAATAACTCTTATCTTACAAAAAAAATATAATAACTCTTATACTATATATAGAAAATAAATAATTCAAACTTTAAATGACATCTTACCTTCTTTATCTAAAAAAATATACAAGATTAAAAAAAAACAAACATCTAAGCTTTCAATCAATCAATTTTTGGATCAAATTAGTAAATTGTAAAATAAGTACTATTCAACTTAACTACTATTTGTAAAAGGAAAAGTCATAGTGTGATGTGAGTAGATTTTCAAGTCCCAATCATGTTCAATTTTCATTATTATAAAGAAAACTTACTAATTTCAACTTTATTTTGTTTAATTAAGGGTACTTTTTTAGTTTTTACGAACTTGAGATTAATTCTTCAAACGCAGATCAAACTTATACTCTTACCTTGTCAAAGTAAAGACATTTACTAATTTAATAACTAATACCTGTTCATATATGTAAGGAAATATTATATTCCCTCTGTTTCATACTGAATTAGCCATCTTAATATTTTGGGATATTTCAAAATAATGTCCACTTTTCTATAATGACAAACACATTTACAACTTTACCCTTCATTTAAACACTAATCTTAAATGAGACTCACCACTTCATACCATTTTAAAGGATACAATTGTAAAATACCCACCAAAATACCTTTTTTTCTTAAATTTCGTGTCATTTACAAAGTAGTCATTCAATTCGGAACAGAAGGAGTATGCAATAATAATGAATATATATTCAATTCAGAATAATCATCAATGGTGAAACCTAAAACTAGTTTTTAAATATTGGAGTACAAGATTTTGGTCAAAATTTTTAAAAGAAAATTGATGCAAGTTAAACTTAAAGTACACAATATTATAAATAAAAATGATTTTTCTTCGAGGGAAGGAAATGGGAGAGAAAAATCAGAAAATAGTTGTCGTGAAGTATATAACGTAATGGGTGATGAGAGCAAAGGAAGGCTAATGGGATTTTGATTTTGAGTCTAAGGTGTAAGGAAAGGGTCAGGTTCATTTTGGTTAGATTTTGCGTGGCGAAGCGATATCGAATCCCCGCAACGCAACAGGCGCCCCCGTGTCCACCAAATATCCCAAATTTTAAAAACTTCTCCTTGACACGTCAACGTGGCGCCTTTGTTTTTCTTTTCTTTTTTCATTTTCATTAGTCGGCAGCGGCTCGTCACCGTTCTTTGTGCTCCTAAAGTCCAAGTCCCACCTCTTCACCCCATTGAGGGGCCCACTCTTGTGGGTCCCACACGCTTGTTAAGACAGCCCTTCTGTGGGCCCCTCTGCTTTTTATGGATTTTATCACCGTAGCGGTTAGCGGTTTTTCTTTCCTTTTCTTTTTTTTTTTCTTTTCTTTTCCCGCACATTATCATTTCAACGCCTTCTTGGCTCACAGGCTCACCGCATTTCTTTTTCCGAAGAACATTGCAAGTTGCAACCAATATTATTTGTGTAATGTGTAATCCATTAGTTAAGCAAATACTATATATTTGATAGTACAAGATTGGGTCCAATGCAATTACAAGTTGATCTGAGTTCTAATGTGATTTTTTCTTTTTACAATATTGAAATCTCATTATAATCAAATATTCCCTCAATCCCATTATATATGTGTCAACTTTTGAAAGAAAATTTTGTGACAAAATAAGTGTCAATTTACAATATTACTTTATGGTTTATGAGGGGAGGGAGAATGAGTGGAAGGAGGTATAGACGGTAAAATGGGAAATGAATAAAAAATAAATATAAATTTCTTAAATATAATTACCTTTCTGGTCCAATGAAACAGTTGAATTGGACACATATGATGGGACAGAGGGAGTATCTTTTTATAGACCCGAACATTTAATGAGAATTCATAAAGATAAAGCACATTACCTTAATGAAGGAAGGTAACAAGCTACTAAAACCCAACAAAGCTCACATACAATAGGACTTGAACATGAGACCTAATGGTTTCAAGGAGCATACATGATGCACCTACCATTGAGACAAAGGTTCATGTATATGATTATTGAATATCACTATATCAGTAGTCCACTGAAAAGTATTCCCTCCGTCTATATTATCTGTCCTTTTTTGAAACTTTTTTTTCCCAAATTATATGTCTCATTTAGATAATCAATACACTTTTGATTAATTTTTACCCTTACTTAAATGTGGGAAGATAAACACATGTTAAGTAAAGTTTAGGGTAATATTGTAAAGTATGGTAAAGTCTTATAGAATTTTGTGTTTCGACCAACTTTCTTAATATTTGTGATATGCTCAAAATGGACTGATAATATGGAATGGATGGAGTATTAACCATAACCAATCAACGTCGGCATAAAACTATATAGCAAAATCCACACACATATAGTGGGATTTGAACTTGACATAGCGGTTCTTGGGAATATACACTTAACCATTTAATCAAATGGTCATGTGTTATTTTTTTCTTTTGATGTAACAATTTTCATTTCATTAATATGATTTTGTTGTAAAATATCTTAACCTATGTCGTTTTCAAGCACTTATGTTGGGAGAAATTAGGTAAAGCTTTATATATAGTATACATCTTGCAAGGTACAGCTTTGGACCAAAAACAGGAAATTAAGCTGAAGGAAATTCAAAAATTTTGTTGAGAGTAAAAGGAAATTCAAATTGAATCAAAAAGAGTGGTGCACTTTCTCATACGTAGAAGAGATGAGTGATGAAAGGTCAAATCTTGTAGGAAACCCCAAAGAACAAAGGTCAAAAAGAATCAATTCCCTTATCTGTTAACGTTCCAAAACCAACGAGATTTCTACACGTAATTAAAGACCCATCCATCCTCAATATTTTTTCCGTCTGGATCAAAATGGTCCCTTTGCTAAAAAGATCTATAATCAGCTAATCACCTACCTTTTATGGTAATGAAATCGTAACCTCAACAACATGGCCTTGGTTGTAATTTTCTCCTTTTCTATAAGCACTACTATATTTTCCTCTATGAATACTTATGCATGGAAATAATAAAAGCAAAAAAGGTAAAATCAAACATTATTAAATTAAGGATTCTAATATGAAAGTGTACTGATTATAGTTAAATTTTTGAAATAGATTATATATATGGTTAAATATTGTTAAAGAAAAATTTAATTGTTATTTTTTTTTATTCAATCCGGTATCCAGGGCTTTTGCCCTTACTTGACTAATTCGGATTCGACCCGCGTCGCGTACCTGGTTATGGTGGGTAAATCTCCCAATAGGGGAGACTGCGTACGTAAGGTCTCGAACCTGAGACCTGCTTAAGTTGGAACAAGCCGCTTACCACTAAATCCAACCCCTTGTTGATATTTGTCAAATTTTTTATTACTAATGAATATGATATTAAAATGGATTACACGATATAAGAAATAATCCTCTCCTTTCACATGATTCTACTTCACCTATTTCAGAATTTAAACTCAAATCTCCCAAAAAAAATCAGAAGCTTAAATCATTGGGCGTCCCCTCTAGTGACGTTAACTTAATTTGTCATGATTCGTGAGGCTAATCTCTTTTTGTAGATCGGGTAACTTTTCATTTCGAGCATCTTTCCTATTCTTTGTATAAGTTTTAGATTTATTCAATGACATGACATAATTTGAAATCTGCTTAATCATAATAATATAATACTATATTCTTGTGTTTGCATATCTTAATTAGTTAGCTAGATCTTGGATTATTCCCCCCTTTATGAATAAAAAAATATAATAATATCATTGCGTTAAATAATACAAAATTTTAAATTGCTTTAGTGATTCAATAAACACTATACCAGATTAGCTCTTAACGGGTTTGAAACATTGCTGACCTTTCCATGAATTGATTTTATTTATTTTATGCATAGTTGATTTTGATTCTCTAAATATTAATAATCATGTAAGAAGACCTACCTTTTCTTAATGGATATATATGAATTGCTTGGTTGAGTGTGAGGAGTTTAATGTTTCTTAAGTAAGATTTCATGTTCGAGTTTTGGGAATAACGAAAATGGGTATTGGGAGAGCTTCTCTCATATTAAGTCTGATGTGACTCGAGTCCAAACTAGTCGGGATTCAATATGGTTAAGAATCGACAAGATTAGTGGAAAAAAGGTACCTTAGTATTAGTAATAAAATAATTTTAGGTCAATGTGTGATTTTTTATAAGAATGTTTAGTGGGGGACAAAGGCCAAAGTTTGGTTTTCTTATGCTTTATTTGGAAAATGAAATGAAAATAGGAAATGAAGAATATGCTGTATAATATTCGGTTTTATTTTTTAAAAAGAAAGTTATAAAAAATTTAAAAAATAAGGTTAAATGTTCAAATAAGGGCTCAATATTTATGAAAATACTCAATTTAGGGCCTATTGTTAAGAAAAGTTCAAATCAGGATCCAATGTTATAAAATTGGCTCTATTAACTTCCTCATGTCAATTTTAGGCCCTAATATGAGCTGTTAATTAAGCCTATAAAATTGACGGCATGTTCTTAATTTGAGCCGATTTTGTAATATTGAGGCTTTATTTGAGTTTTTTGAATGATAGTTTCTAAATTGAACATTTTCATAAACCTTAAACCCTTAAATGAGCAATTAGCCAAAAATAAATGCTTTAAGATGCACGTGCAATGGTAAAGCACGAGGTGTTCATGTGAGAACCAACCAAAAGTTGTTAGAATCATCATTATTGTTTAAGATTGCATGGTTGTCTGTGTCACATGAAAAAGCCCCGTTGTCTCTGTACACCAATCTCAATCTCCCACTTTGGTCCCACAAGATCTTCTCTTCCTTTAAATTTAAAAATCCTTTACATAGTAAATTTTCAATTATTCTCTGCTTTTAAATGAATTTTCCTTTTTTCTTTTAACAAATTAAAGAGTAACAGTAACTAATTAAATTAGTAATTTTTTACTGCCAAAAAAAAAGTAGTATCGATTTTACTATGGCTAGCCGTTTTATATGATCAGATAGTGTGCCAAGTACCAACAAGGGTTTAAGATTTAGATTTTATTATTTATTTTTATGAAAGATTGTAAGTGGTTTATAGTAGAAACTAAAGCCTGTGGAACTTGATATGCATTGAGCGATATTTCATATTCGAGTCTTATGAATGGAAAAAATATGTGTTAAAAGAATTTCCTCTATTTAAGGTCCATATATCATTCAACTCTGAAGTAATTGGAGTTCAAAATAGTGCGGGATTTTGGAAGCTTGTCTCAAAGTAAGTGCTTTATAGAAGATTACTAGTATTTCGTTAAATACAAGTTGAAATTGTCTTTCCTTCAAAGAAAAAAAAAGTTGAAATTGTCTTTAAGTGGGAGTTTAGCATTTTCTTTATGGGCTACAATACAAATAGCATGTTAGGATTCAGGAATACTGATAAAATTTAGCATATATCTGTGGTGACAAATTTGGATGTAATGATACATATATATATCAGATGGATCATCAATTCGAAGACAATTAATTAATTAATTCTTTAAATAATAATGAAGTTAATTTAATTATATTGCTTAGAAAGGTGAGAAAAAGAGAGAAAAAGGAAAGGAAAGAAAGTGGAGAAGAAGGCATTGGTGACAGATAGGCAAAGCAAAGGTACGAAGCAGAAGTGGAAAAAAAGAGAGGTTGATAATGGAGAAAAGTTGCCAAAGAGAAAGAAAAGAGACCAGAAAGTGGGGTTTGTCCACCTTCATAATCAATTTATCTTTTGAAGGCTGACTTTTTGATTCTTTCTTTCTTTCTTCGATTAAAGCTTTCATGGATGGATGGGCATGGCTCTGCCACGTCAGCCCTTTTCCTGTTCATGTGTATACATTGTCACCCCACCCTTGATATTCAAGAGTTAAAAAGATATTGAATTCCTTCCCACATTCAATTCAATTCAATAAAGAAAAAGAAATGCCAATTTTTGTTAGCCAACTTGCCTTGCTTGGCCCTTTTAAAGTTGTCTCTCATTTCTGTTATATTAACCATCAATTACACATCTTAAGCATCACAAGAAAAGAATCATACAGAATTCAACCATCCACTCATGTTTCACCTCATGATTTGATTCAATCTGTAATAAAAACCATTAGTAGTGTAATAATACATCTAATTCCAACCTCTAATTCACAATCTCAACCAATGTTACAGCGGCGAAGACCAGAAAGAGAGTGCCGCCGATGTAGGCAATAGCCTGCACAAGAATCAAATGTAACACTTCAATATCAGAAAGCTCAATATGCTTCAATTCATTGCTTAAAGTTAGGTTAGGCAGTTAAATGGAAGAAGATGTCCCAACTCCCAATAGCCCCACTGTGGACATATTCCAGACTGAGTTTTAGTCATATGGGATAACAGTATGTGGTGGCCTGAACATGTTGGTCCAACCATTGCACCTTTTGAAGGTACAGATACCATGATGATGCTGACTTTACATTGTTGGTCTAGAAGATTTATACCAACGAATATGTCTGCCGGCTAGATAAAATGGTGATAACTGGCTCAAAACTGAACTCTCATTGCATACTAAACATATATTCTTCCGAAAAATAAAGTTCATCATTGACTAGATCCTATATAGGGATTAATGGTCACAATGTGTTTCTAATAAAACAAGAATTTGGAATAAGTTTCCAATTATTAGGCTTGATAAGGAAACGGATTAGACAAAGTTGGGTCTGATTATGTAGTTTGAAAACTCAACCAGAGCCGTTCTAACTTCTATGTCTATGTGGAATATCTTGATACATTGAACTTCCCCACTATATTCTTAATGATGATATAATTGTAAGATTCAACTTTCAAGTTTAGTGCTTAAGAATAATTATACTTGTACGTCATTAAATAAAGTTGAGAGACTTTTTCTAAACCATGTATGTGGTCTAATGAGGCCACTAATATTCCTCTATTCCTGGATTAGTACTTAATTGCAAAGAAAGGGGTTACTTTGTAAACCAATTGGGAACAAGAAATGCCCAGGATGTCCCTTGATGAATGATTGAACAAGGTTGAAAGTTCGAAATTTACCTTCTCTGATAAAAATGTTCCCAGTAAAGAGCCTCCCAAAACAGCGAGCTGTAGAAGGAATTTGCAAATCAATAAGTTTCTCAAGTTTTGCATGAAATTGTTAAATGTGGCTGCAAAGAAAAGACTACTTTCTGTAGTTTCATTTGTGCTTAAGTTACCAGAGTAGCAACGCCATGACCAGCCAGTGCGCCTGCAATAACTCCAAGAGGCGAAGAGGCTGCTGCTAGTGCTGCATGAGAAGAAAATCCATCTACTTTATATTGATCTAAAGGATTCATTAATTATCAAATTACAAATACGGCCTTTAAAGATAGATTTAAATGACAATAGCCTTTTGTGTGAAGCATGCATAACAATAGACAATTATCCATTCTATTAGTAACAAACTGGGTAGCATTTATCATTAATCGAAGGAATTATTGCAGGTTTGGCACTGACCGATTGTGGAAAAGAATGATTTATCGCCCCACTCAGCAACAAAAACTAAGACAAAAGTGCTAATAACAGTGTTAGCAGCAGCTAAGATCCCAGCTCCATTTCCAGAGAATTCTGAAACTGCTAGTTCTGCCTGTTTGATATCATAAGATGTGAAACGTATTTAAATTAGCTCTTGATAAAAAAGACCAATATTGGAGCGCTTGAATCTCCAAGGCAGGTCGGATAACTTCTTGAGGCATCATATAGGGAAGTGGTAGTTTGACCTCTTTTTGTTCATCTTCTGCTTTTTGATTATCACTTGAAGCGGCATCAAGCAGTGTTGAAACTCCAAAGTACACCTGCAATTTTGTTTATCTAGCTTAACTTCTTTGCTTATGTAAGCTCGAAAGAGATTCCAAAATTCAGGTTCCTGCTATAACGCATTCATATAACATGCTTTCCCCATCTTTACCACAGTGAAAGCCTAAAAGTTAAGAGGATAATATACCAGAAGGCAAACCGCAGCAATGTCATCAATAGGCAGATCAGCCGCACCAAATCTGGTATCAGCATTAGAGAAGAACATTATAAACCAACTATATTAAAGATGACATCAAGACAAATGCTGACAAAAGATTTTTTGAAGCAATCTATTTGCATAGCCATATATCTCTTTTGAGCTATTATAATTGTTTAAAAGTGTAATGGTGGATTGATTTAAAAGTTATGCAGAATAGAAAATATTAACGATTCCATTGATTTAACTTTATGAAATGCATCAGAAAGGTCTCGAATTTACACACATTTGTTGCAATTCGTGGGATTACAATATGCATCTTCATCATGATTTACAAACTGTATTGGGATAATCGAATTTTATCTGTGACCAGGTTTCTAATATACATAAAATTCTCGATCAAATAACCTGAATGGAAGGATTTCATCAACATAGTGAAAAGTTCGTCCGAGGACAACAGATATGATTGTCATGACCCTGCACACAATAGATAAACGCTTCAATTCTTTCAGAATACGTTTTCCAAGAGAAGCACACACCTATGAAGAATCTAATCATAAATTGCAAAGGACTTCTAAATCACCATGCATGGGCAGAACAACATACGCAAGTGCACCAAAAGTCCCAATGAAAGTTACAGCAGCAGAATTTCTAGCAGCTAAAAGTGCCTGCATACAAAACATTCAATAGCCTATCTTCAGTTTGAAAACAGAGGAATTGATAAGGAAAAAAATGGAGAAAAGAAATCATATAAAGACCGTATCTTCTGTTCACCACTAAGAATCTACTTGTGATAAATAAGAAATAAGATGAAGAAAATTTATGCTTGTGGAAAACAAAATTGTATCTAGAAAGATAAGTAAAGTATAAAAAATATGGTCCCATATATATAAAATAGCAAATATAGAAAAGATCATGAATAATTTCTTCTTTGCATGGTTCAGTCTTACCGCAATGAAGAAGGTTTTGTCTCCAAGTTCAGAGAAAAATATCAACAAAAATGCCTGCAATAAAAGAAAAGGTTTCAATTATTGTAGTTCAAGATGTGCATCCATATTTGCAAAAACTTTAGTCTACCAAAAGGGATCTTTGCAGTATTTAATCTTTATTCCTCCTTCTGAACTTATTTTGCTAAAGATAGTGAATTAGGAAGTAACGAACTAATGTTACAACTAATGCCACAACAAGCACAGTAGTCATATATCCAGATTTGAAAGGATGGGTTACCTAAACATCAAACTCTAAAGGATCAGATAATGCTTGAAGTTTCACCAAAAGAGCTAGATTGAGCTGAATTACTATGCATAGTCCTTGATCTAAACAATAGAAAGTATCATATATAAAAGTTACAGGGAGATTTCCTAACTGAAGCAAAACCTGTGCTAATATCACCAAGGTCTCCTATGTAAGGAATCGACAGCGACCCACTTGCAATATCTGACACAGCAAGAGCTGGCTCCGAGCTTTGAAATGTCAACAACCCAAAAAGAACCATAAACTTCAGCAGATTGTTGTTGAACAATGTATTTGAGACAGCCAAATTTGAAGGCACATAATTTCCCTTTCTCAAGTTATTAATCACAGGTGCATGATCTGAAACACAACAATCCTCTGATTTGTGCCCCAATGCTATAGTTTCTTCCCTGTTCTTGCAATCAAGATACCTATATTCCTGGTTGAAAATGAAGCCCTCATGTCAATACACAACAACTCCTAAATTGCAGACATAAAGCCACACTGACACAAGTGCTAGGCAAAACATTTAAGGCATTGAATGAACTTCATTAAAGAAGAAAAGAAACTTGATTCCAGAAATCTTACCAGGTCATGCTGACGTTCGGCGACCTTCTGCAGAAGACCCCCAAACCACTCCTCATTTGTGCTTTGAACCCAATTTTTATAACACCTTCACAAAATATAAAAATTTCTTATTTAAAACTGAAACTGAAATGCCTTCACCAGTTCTCATCCATGTGCATTGCCTTTCGGCCCATAACATTGAGAACAAATTATAAGTGATCTTTCAGTTTTTCTTTTTCTTCTGACAATTAAGTCATTTCAAATTGACATGGCCACCATTCTCTCCCCTATTAGACAGATGCTAAAGGTAAAACTACACTGATCAACCAACCCATAAGTTGCAAGAAATTTTGATGGAATACCCATTTTCTATTTTCTAGCTAGAAACATCATGAAGCAGAGAAATGGTTAACAAAACAAGTAGAGTTAAAAGTTATATACCTGGAGAAAAGAAGGCTTTGGTGGCGAGAAGAGAGCTTGGAGGAATGCTTCTTGGAAAGAGAAAGAAAATGAGAATTGAAAGAATTGGGAGGTTTGGGACATGGAGGCAACAGCGAATGAAGAACCAATCCGCTCTCCCTGAGCGTTATGCCTCGCATTCTCTCGCACTCTCAGCAGAGCTCCCTGCTTCTGTCCAGTGAAATTCTGGTTCTCGTTTTCGCCTTTTGAAATGATAGTGTCCATAGATAGATAGATTGATCATGAATGGATAAGTTATTACGAGAATAGCGCCAATAGCAATTCAGCGGTTATCAACGCTGCCTGCCATATTCAACTGTCACCCTCCAAACCATGCTTTGGGCTTAGCTTTTCAGCAAATTTGGGTCATTATTGGACCATAGCCTTGGGCTTCTTTCAAAGGTCAGAACTCAGATAACTTGCAGATTTCCAAAGGCCCAGGAAAAATAAAAATGCGCCTAAAATTGTCATCCATACATGAGATTTGTAAAATTAGGCCATCTGGCTTAGCTGAAGCAATAGCGATGTGGGATTTTAACAACAACAATTATTGATTTATTTTAGGCCAATTATATAATACATCGGCAGTGTAGTTTAGCAGATTATACAAGCGGATCCTGAGGGTGATATGTGTCCTCTAGGGACTAGATTGAAATATTTAAAACTTAATTAATTCAAAAAATTGACATGTGTCAACTCCACAACCCGTTTGTGGAGTTCAAAATTTACACCACCAATATATCAAATAATTACCCTTATTTTATTGTTAAAGTTAAAACGTATTTGACAGTGACTTGCCGCTTCTTAGGCTTAAAAACATTGTTTAAACGTGGATGAAAGTGAAAGTTATAAAGAGGATCGAAAAGCATACTTCTTTGAGTGTGGCACTCATCAAGTGGAACCAAAAGGAATGGAGTAGAATCCAATCTATTTGAAGGAAATCTTATACTTTCATTAATATAGTATAATATATACATCAACTCCTAAATTATGTACCCAAAAAAATAGTATATCAACTACTTCCCTTATTTTAGTTTTAGTTTTTAATGCTAAAACTAAAAGTATGAATAGTATCCATCTTTCATAATTTCCTAGTGATTTGACTTGGGGGTTTTGGATTGGCTACAATCACAAATTGGGTATGACTTTTTAGAAAATTCTTAATTAAGGGCTCCAATTTTTAAAAAAGTTAAATACTAATTTTTTTAACTTTTCAAGTAAGGCCAAATAAGTCCAAAATGTGACTTGTCTGTGATACGCGCTGACGTTGTTAATTCAAACGGTATATTAACGTGGCATAATGGTGCGTTGACTTGGCATTAGAAAAATTGATACATATCGTCGTTTCATTTGTTTACGCCCTTTTTATTATGCGTGTTGGACACACCTTGTTAAGTCTAACAGATTGGATTTAATTGACCTTACTAAAAAAGGCGGGACACCAATTTGACATTTTCTAAAGTTGGGGCTCTTATTGAGAATTTTTCAAAGGTCACACCCTAATTTGAAATTTCAGCAATTTGGATTTTACCCATGAATGCTCTATATATAAACAAATACTTACCTAGTATAGTTTCAACAAGGCGGGCAAATTTGAAGTGGCTAGCCATGGCACTGGCAGCGATTTCTTTAGAGAAACCATATTGGTTCATTTTGTTCTTCTTTATCTTCTTCCTCATATCTCATCAATCTGTTTTAGCCACCAGATCAAAAACTCTGAAACAACAAAATCCATGCAAACGCTTCTTTCTCTATTACCACGACAACCGCTTCAGTGGCAACGCAACATCCCTCGCCAACGCAACGTCCCTCGCGGTTATCAACGCAACTGGGTTTGGCGACAAAAACTTCGGCATGTTTGTGATCTTCGACGATCCCATGACGAAGGACAGAAGCTATTTGTCTGCCCCGGTTGCACGAGCGCAAGGGTTTTATTTCTACGATGGCAAACTCCAATACAATGTTTGGTTTGCGTTTAGTCTGGTTTTCAATTCGAGTGAACATAAGGGAACTCTGAACATAATGGGTGCGGATTTGTTCAGCGAAAAGACAAGAGATATGTCCATTGTTGGAGGAACGGGTGACTTTTTCATGGCCAAAGGGATTCTCACCATTTACCCTGATGTTGTTCAAGATGACTATTATTTTCGCTTTAAGATGGAGATTAAGTTGTATGAATGCTACTAGGCTACTAGCTTTATAAACCTATAAATCTTAATCAACAATAAATAATAATCCTGATGTTTGGTTTGATAATTATTTGTAATTAAAGATCCCTAATGCAACATCGATCTTTTAATCGAATTATATATATATATGTAACTGCATGCGTTGCCAGATCAAAAATTTTTCTTTTGCTTGCCAGCTTATAATGGTCCCATCAAAATGATCACTTACATTACATTTGAGTGACATTACAAACTACTTTTTCAATTTTTCTCCAACCATATTTAATTGTCATGTTTCAATTTATTTAGTTAGGACTTAATTCCCTGAACTTCAATTTTGTCCCTGAACTTCAATTTTGGATATTTTACCCCCTCAACCTAACGTCACCGTCAAGATGCTGACGTCAGTGGCTTGACGGTGCCATTAGACTGAGGGGGCAAAACGTTCCAAAATTTAAGTTTAGGGGATAAAACATCTAAAATTGAAGTTCAAGGGACAAACGTAAAACGCTACAAGTTCAAGGTACTTTTTCCCTTTAGTTAGCCTCTACTTTAACTAAATAAAAAATTAAAGTTTCAATCTATTGATTTAATTTAATCGAAATCTAGGAGACTATAGATATAGTAGGACATACCAAAAGAGGGGAAGGAACAAAATTAAAGCAATCAAGAACTACTTTTTTAATCCAAGTTCCAACATGCATGATTGAATTCTGCATATATAACAAATTAATCATGAAAATTAAAGAGTCTAGCGTACAATGTTTTTGATTGAAAATGAAAAGTACAAGGAAACAACAACAAACTAAACAAAGATTATGACAAACAACAAACATGGAAAATGAAAAGTACAAATAATTGGTTATGGGTGGCTAACAAGTGATTAAACTTGTTATATATATCATAATTACCAACATTCGTACAATTTGATATCGGTACGAAGACGAAAGTAGACTTCACCTTCGAAGGCATCAGTCATCAAAGTAGCCACTCCCCTAGCCATGAAGAAGTCACCTGTTCCACCAATCACCGATATATCTCTGGTTTTGTTCATCAATGGATCAGCCCCTGCAAAGTTTATGCTTCCCTTATGTTGAGTAGAATTGAAAACAAACGAGAAACCAAGCCAAGCTGTGAAAATGTCTTTCTTGTCGTAGATATAAAACCCTTGCGCCCGACCAACGGGAGTTGAATGCAAATTGTTATCTAAGGTAATGGGATCGTCGAACACGACCAAATCTCCAAAATGGTTCTGTCCTGACAAAATGGTCCTATTGCCCCATGCTGGTGCCCCTACAATGGCTGCAGTTGCATTCTTTGCGTTCTTGCCATTGTAAATTATGTCGTGGAAATAAAACACCATTCTCTTACAAGGCTTCCTGGCCCGAAATTTTCGAGTTGTTGCAGCGGTGGATATGGAGAGGAGGGAGACAAGGAAGAGAACTAACAGGAATCTCTTAGCAGCTTCCATTTCTGACTAAATTTCTCAGATCAGCTGGAAGAAAATGAAGAAAAGCTTGAATTAGAATATATGAAATGGGTGATATGTGAATTGTATTGTGGTTTTCATAAAACATGGTGCCGCTTATATATAAGAGTTTTCAACTGAAAAAGTTAAAGGTTTATTAGTTGTTAATATGATTAGTTAATAGTGTACTGTATGCTTATGAAGGAAAAGCTTGGCTTTGAAGGTATGATTGAACAGCAGTGATTCCACCCAAAAGGAAACTTCTTTATGTATAGTTTCTTTATTTAGTATTAGCTTTTCAGATATATTATATATATAATTGGGTCAAAATTTCTTGTCGTTTCTGTCTCAGATCAATATTGGACTAAGGGATATGTTTTTACGAGCATCTGAAACTGGTTTCGATTTAATTAGAAAATAATTCTGAAAAAAATAGGGAAAATGATATTAGAACCGTGAAAAGCCCTCCAATCTTTTAGGTACTGAATTATATAATTTTTATGAGTATTTTTGCCAAAAATCAAAGAAAAATATTTCGGGTCAATTTTTGCAAAATTTTAGCTGAAATCGTGTACTAACCATCACGGTTTTTGGCTAAAAACGCGTTCCGGGATCCGACTCAATTTTACATGATTTTTGGCACCGAGACTCCTTGAAATATCTATATTTATCTAATCAAGTCCCACCCACGTTGGACTAAGGGATATATCTTTACGAGCATCTGAAACTGGTATCGATTTAATTAGAAATTAATTCTGAAAAAAATAGGGAAAATGATATTAGAAACGTGAAAAGCCCTCCAATCTTTTGGGTATTGAATTATATAATTTTTATGAGTATTTTTGCCAAAAATTAAAGAAAAATAATTCGGGTCAATTTTTGCAAAATTTTAGCTGAAATCGTGTACTAACCATCACGGTTTTTGGCTAAAACCGCGTTCCGGGGTCTGACTCAATTTTGCATGATTTTTGGCGATGAGACTCCTTGAAATATCTATATTTATCTAATCAAATCTCAGCAACGTTGGATTAAGGGATATGTTTTTACGAGCATCTGAAATTCGTTTCGATTTAATTAGAAATTAATTCTGAAAAAATAGGAAAAATGATATTAAAAATCGTGAAAAGCCCTCCAATCTTTTGGGTATTGAATTATATAATTTTTATGAGTATTTTTGCCAAAAATCAAAGAAAAATATCTCGGGTCAATTTTTGCAAAATTTTAGCTGAAATCGTGTACTAACCATCACAGTTTTTGGCTAAAAACGCGTTCCGGGATCCGACTCAATTTTGCATGATTTTTGGCTCCGAGACTCCTTGAAATATCTATATTTATCTAATCAAGTCCCAGCCACGTTGGACTAAGGGATATGTTTTTACGAGCATCTGAAACTGGTTTCGATTTAATTAGAAATTAATTCTGAAAAAAATAGGGAAAATGATATTAGAACCGTGAAAAGCCCTCCAATCTTTTAGGTACTGAATTATATAATTTTTTTGAGTATTTTTGCCAAAAATCAAAGAAAAATATTTCGGGTCAATTTTTGCATTATTTTAGCTGAAATCGTATACTAACCATCACGGTTTTTGGCTAAAAACGCGTTATGGTGTCCGACTCAATTTTGCATGATTTTTGACTCCGAGACTCCTTGAAATATCTATATTTATCTAATCAAATCCCAGCCACGTTGGACTAAGGGATATGTTTTTACGTGCATCTGAAACTGGTTTCGATTTAATTAGAAATTAATTCTGAAAAAAATAGGGAAAATGAAAATAGAACCGTGAAAAGCCCTCCAATCTTTTAGGTACTGAATTATATAATTTTTATGAGTATTTTTGCCAAAAATTAAAGAAAAATATTTCGGGTCAATTTTTGCAAAATTTTAGCTGAAATCGTGTACTAACCATCACGGTTTTTGGCTAAAACCACGTTCCAGGGTCCGACTCTATTTTGCATGATTTTTGGCGATGACACTCCTTGAAATATCTGTATTTATCTAATCAAATCTCAGGCACGTTGGACTAAGGGATATGTTTTTACGAGCATCTGAAATTCATTTCGATTTAATTAGAAATTAGTTCTGAAAAAATAGGGAAAATGATATTAGAACCGTGAATAGCCCTCCAATGTTTTAGGTACTGAATTATATAATCACTATGAGTATTTTTGCCAAAAATCAAAGAAAAATATTCCGG
>AWUE01013719.1:0-14649 GCA_001974825.2 Corchorus olitorius | reverse complement strand
GGCAATGTTGACACCCGAATTTACATTTTAGGGTAAAATTGTCCATGAACATGAAAAGTAAGATGAATGGCCAGGATTAAGTGATGATGTGTTACTCTTAATTGGATTTTTGGGCCATCTTATGGATATAATTAGTAAAAGGCTCTGGATTTAAGCCTGGCAATCCCAAGTTGATCAATTGAGCCCAAGATCGACCATAATCTAATTCTAATTATTATAAGTAAAGGATGTAAATGCAGCCCATGCGTTTGCTAAACGCAAGCACAGGCTCGTTTGCTAAACGCAAGCACAGGCTCGTTTTCCAAACGCAAGCACATGAGCGTTTACCCAGCGCATGTGAGTCGTATTTCGCAGAAGCGCTTTCTCAACGCGCGTTTGGGTTTTCTGATGCGTTTTGTAGTCAAGGATACATGAAGTAAGATAGAAGATTTCTATTATTTGGTGATTGATTGCATGGTGCGGCACTTCCCCATTTTTACTCTCAAGTGTTCGTGCAACGACCCGTCAATTTTCAGCGCAGTCCATGCGTTGGAGCTAACTTTTCACCAGATTTGTTGCTAGAACGCGCGTTTGGAGGAAGCAACAGCATGCGCCGACGCAGGCCAAGGGAATTTCAAAATTGGCTATGACTAGAAAATGACAAGTGTATTTCAAGGGAGAATGGCGTTCTAGAGCATTTCCTCATCAAGCAAACGCATCCAGAGAAGTTTTCTGAAGAACAACAAGTCGTCGTTTCAGCGAAGGATCAAGTAAGGAAGAGTTTCAGGCCCAGGAAGACTCTCCAAGGCCCATGACCAACCCCTATATAAAGGAGGCCAACCCAAGGTTTCAAGAACACAACTGAACTCATCAACACATCTCAAAACTAAGCCCTGAGCTTTTTCTCTGAAATTCTGCAAACTTCTGCATAATTTCTCTGCTTTTCTTACAAGTTCATACTTGTTCTTCCATTTTTACTGCTTTTGATCTTGTCTCCGGACATGTTAACAGTTGTAATCCGTTTCCATCAATGAAATAGTAATCATTTGCTATTTTTCCTTGATTTGAGTACGAAAAACCTTTGAAACAGATATAAAATGAAGAAAATCTGAATCAATGATTTAAACAATCCATTTGTGACTTTGATTCGGTCCCCGCAATCCGCTTGATCTTAAATCCGCTGCAACCAGCACTAAATTACTGTTCGTACGACTTTGTCAATTTACTGTAAATTGACTGGCACGCCCTCGCCATAAGTATTCGCTCAAAACTCGAGAGATTTTTGGCGCAACAGTCTTCATTAATTATATCACCATTTTTTTCACTATATAGCGAAAGGTCTATCTCTAATTTCCTAGTAACTTGTGAAGAAAAACAAATGTAATACCTCAAATGCATTCTTCAGAATTCTTAATACTAGAGATGGAACGGAAAACATTTCTCTGGCAACTGTTAGATACTTTGGGGGTACCGTCTTTCTTGGTAACCTGGATTAAGCTTTATGAGATTCATTCTTTCAGAATTCTTTGTGCTCCTTGCTTTTGCAACTTGTATAGAAAATGTAGCACATAGCCCTGTCTTTGAAAGATTTCATCTATATTATTAAAACCTTATATATTATAATAATCAATTGCTTTTTATTGTCAGCAATACCTCTGGATTGCTTGGATATAGTGGACATAACTGTCAAGTATTAAACAAACATGAGAAGGAATATATGATCCTAAGTAAGCACCAACAAAGAGAAAAGTCAGTTTGATAAATTCCTGCGCTTTCCTCATGCAGATTTGCAATGGCTCCTAGGACTTGAGATGCAAGAATTGTACTTGAGACCGCGTCGTTGCCTACGCTGAGATAACAGAACCTAACACATTTTTTGATGTATGTGACAATGTGGTCTTGGAACCAGTTATCTACAGCATCTTGGCTTGATGCTACATTTGGGAATTGCCTCATTTGGGACCCCCAAGAAAACACTGAAGCACTGAAAAATTATTAGAATGACTCAACAAAGACTGTTTTTGGGTGAAAAGCAAGAATCCCAAGAATCATGATGCTCATAGCAAATAAGGGGCCATCTTTTCCAGATTTTCTAATCAACATAAACAGATTATACATGGACATAGAATAATTGAGAGAACAAAAATGAATAACCTCAAGGAAATGAATTGATCACAAAATTAACCATTTCAGCTTAATTAGATGGAGATGATGTCTTGAATAAGACGCCATGTTGCTAGGCATTAACTATGGCGCCAACAACGTATTTTCTTATGCATCCTGTCCTAACTTTTGTATTTCTTTCAAATAAGGACATGAAACTGAATTTGACGAGTTTTGAATTTGACGAGTTTTGGAATGGAATTAACATTGTGAAAGTGGCCATGTTCTTAAGCTTATAAAGATGGTGTCTTGCACTTTGATTCAACTTTTGTTATATTTTCAATAAACTTACGTTACATTGTCAGATTGCTCTGATCTTTAATCTACTGCTCCGCGCACCAGATTCACGTTTACACATTTCTTTGTCAATTTCAGCAAATTGACTGGCACGCCCCTGCGTGATCATTTAGTTTACCGCAAAAACTCTCAAAGAGATTTTTGACGCAACAAATTGTTAAAAAGGTTAATGGATTGCTTCGAATTGAACCGATTTTGGATCGTGTTACACACAATTAACCAAATTTATAAATCAGGTCTCGTTTTGTCCTGAACAATTAGCCTTATTATTTTATTATTATATTATATTATCATTATATATTCATTTCAATCCATTAATTAATTTGTTTTATGGCACCGGTATTGTTAATTCAACATTAGTAAATTAACCAGAAACATACATAGATGTAATTAAATTATTGTTGTCGGTTCAAATGTTTAGGATAATTGTTCAAATTGGCCCCTAATATTAGCAAAAATGTTCAACTAAGGACCTAATATTCTAATTTGATTAATTAAGTTCTTAACGTTGCAAAATCGACTCAAATTAATTCATAGAGCTCATTGAAGTCCTTAACGTTTTCGGGTTCATCAACCTATAAATTTGACACCAGAAACTAATTTGGGCCGATTTTGCAACGTTATGAACTTAATTAACCAAATTAAAAGGTTAAGCCCTTATTTGAGCAATTTCATTAGCCAAATGTTTATGTTAACAAAGAACATGAGAATTGTCCCTTCTCGAATGTGATTGAGTTAATTTGCAAAGGTCAAGTAGTAATAAAGTTCTAACCTCGCCAACGGTGATGATGAATATAACTCCAACTACTTCGACTTTGACCAGAGAAAGGGATAGGCGAACACAAGCAGCACATGAAATTTGTTAAAGCAATCAAATCCTTTTCATGAGTTACCGAAACAAAAGTTGACCATGGTTTAATTAATTGATAGCTCGTTGTCCATGAAGCCTGATCTCCTTGAACAAGTAAATGTTAACAAATTTTATGTTTCTATAAGAACGATGGATACCTAATTCCACTACGTCATATATCTTAGCAAATCATATTAGAATAGAAAAAGTTTTATAAATGATAGTTTGTTTGAATAACGTGGAATAGTTATATAATTATATTATTGTGATTCCATAGACCATATTACTTCTTGCAGTCTTTCACTTTAAATTATTCTTTTTCTGTGATTAAATATGTCTAATCATATAGCAAAAGGATTACATATAGGGTTCTTTGTAAAGTACAGGAAGGGGAAGTCTCTGTATTATGAACAATTTGTTCAATTTGATCCGTATATTATAATTTTGGTTAATTTATTCCTTGTACTTGGAGGATATTCCTCATATTTTTAAATCTTGCCCCTCTTATGATTCTTTGTTTCAGGGACATCTCAGCTTTTGGAACCCTCTCTCCAACAACATAACCTTGTTTTTTCGCAAGTGGAATAATATTTCAATTAATTTAGATTCTTCTACATCAGTCTCTTATAATTCACTGTTTGCTTTCTCTTTGTGGTTTTTGTGGAAAAGCAGAAATGCCTCCCTCTTTTGTCACGAACCTGTTGAGGTTCAAGCAATAATGCACAAAGCTAAATCTCTTGCAAGAGCAGTTTCTCACTCTCAAGCAGTCTCTCCTACTTCTTTCTCTCTTATTCATATTTCTTGGGAACCCCCTCCACCTGATTGGATAAAACTTAATACAAATGGTGCATCTTCAGGCAATCCTGGGTGGGCAGGGGCTGGTGGTATATTACGCGATCATAACAAGAACTTCATTTCAGCTTTTTCTTATTACATTGGCTTTATCTCTAACAATGTTGCAGAATTTTTTGCCGTCAAGGAAGGCCTTCGCCTGGCTAAGGAACTCCATATAAAGAACTTAATCATTGAATCTGATTCCCTTCTTTTGATCTCTGCTTTGAATAGGAGGAGGGCAGCAACTCCACTGCTGCACCTGCTGCTTGAAGACTGCCTACAACTTATCTCAACTTTTGACAATGTATATATAAAGCACTGCTATAGGGAGGTGAACATAGCTGCTGATAAATTGGCGCGAGCTGCTGTGGAACATAAATGGAGCATGACTCAATACCAGGCGCCACCTAACTATCTTTTGGACATATATTTTGATGATGTAAATAGTAAAACTAGTGTGTGCTTATCAGCTACCCACCCTCACTAGTTGAGGATCTTGATGTAACCCATCTTAGCCCATAACTATAGGGCCCTTTTGATGTCATCTGTACTACCTCCTTTTGATTAATATAAATATCAGTTTTCAGTGCAAAATATATATATATAGCCCTTGCAAGTTGCAAGTGATCATGAGGTTAATTTTTATCGTCAGGATTGCTGTCTGCTGACATGAAAAGAAACATGGTAATCATGTGGCCAAGGTTACGCCTATGGCCTACCGTCAAGTTCGATGGTGTGGCATAGTTTGTTTACAATTACCAAATTACAATGTTATGTTACTATGTTAGTGAAAACCATCCCAAGCAATCATCTTTGACGGTATCCAAGGGTGCCACATTTTTTTTTGTCTATCAAAGGTGCTGCTGCGCCAAAAATCTCTTGCTAGAGTTTTCGCGGAAAATTCTTTATGACAGCATAGGGGCGTGCCAGCCAATTTGCTGAAATTGACAAAGAGGTTGTAAAGAACTGGATCTGATGCGCGGAGCAGCAGATTAAAAGATCAGAGCAATTGTGAGGACTGGATCAAAGTCACACCGGAGCATTTAAATCATTGGATCCGTACAAACTACTTTCCATCTATGGGTCTTCCTCTAACTGGATCAGATCTGAGAGATTTGCTTTGATTGCAATTGAATTTGAAAAGAAATAAAAATTTGATTTGTTATTTATAGGAGAGAAACACGTGTACAATGTTTTTGTGTCCGGAGACAAGATTGAAACAAGAGAAAAACACAAAAAGTGTGTTTGAATGTCCTGGGACAAGATCTAAACAAGGAAAATTGGATGAACGAGTAAGAACTCGTGATGAACAAGAGTGAAAATGGCGCAAAGCCAGAGAGAAAATAAGCACGGAGCTTGGTTTTTTGCGCGGAGCAAGTTTGTAGTTTCAGGAGTTGGTTTTTGATTTCTCGGAAGAAATGTTTGAGATGCGGAATCCTTTGAGACCTGGGAATGGCCTCCATTTATATAGGGGGTGGAATGGGCCTTGTATTTAATGGGCTTGCCTTGCTGAAGAAGGTGAACTCCTCCTCCTTGGTAGATGACAGCTCCCAGGAAAGTGCACTGAAGCTTCCTTCTTCTTCTAATTGCTTCCAACTACTGGGGAGAGGGTGAAAAGGATGCCAAGGCGTCATTCTCATGGATGGGCGACAGAAATCTTCCTCTTGGGTGGTTGATGAATAATTCTTCCTTCTTCCTGTCACATTTCAGCATGTCTTCGTTGCTTCTTTTGTGCCGAAATCAACTAATTTGACTAAGTAGTGGCCTACTGACATCATGACTTGGACTTTAAACACTAAGGCCACGAAATTACTCATACATAATCACATTTAGCTCTTCAAATCATGAAAATAACAATTAGTTAAGAAAATGGCTTAACCCGGGGTAAGAAAGCCACATGTCCTTAACTGAAAAGAATGCAAAAGTTGCAAACGAACTCGGAATGAACCAAAATTTCACCAGTAGGCTTAGATTATCACCATAAGACTATGGAAAAAATTCCAAGTGATTTCGAGCTCTCTACCATGGTGAACTTGGTTTCACTCCCTAAATTGTCCTTAACTGAAAACCGGGCATAAGTTTTTACTCCGATGTCAAAATGAGGTGAAATTTTACCAAGATGATCTACATAGCTCAAGGATCATCATGGTATGCTCCTCGGTAGAAATCGCAACCTCTAGCCCTCTTAATTGGCCAATTTTACTATTTTGTCCTTAATTGAACAAAATACAAAGTTGTAGTTTCGCCTCCTGGGGAGGGGAAAAGGACTAGGCGATTTCTTCACTAGGGTAGGTCGACTATATTGAGGAGGTGTGAGGTTGAAAATCTCATGCCTCTCTCACGTACGTAGATGTTTCTCTTGCTGACAAACTTTAGCTCTCTGCCTCCTTCCTGCAAGAAAGAAAAATAGCTCTCCTCAAGGAAGTGGGCTGCCTCTCCTCTACATGGGAGACGACATTGGGTCTTTTCATCAAGTCCATGAGGTATTTTTCATTTCATGGGTAGATGGCAAGTAACTTTCCTTTTTTACTGTTTGCCTCCCTAGTAGACAACAATATTAAAGGAAACTGCTTCTGTTTGATTTTCTTTGCCACTCTCCTGGGTAGGGGCGGCATAGATGATATTTTTAATAATAATTATTCAGAAAAATAATTATTATTTATTTAGTAATTAATAAATTTCAGCATTTGCAATTAATTATAAGATTTTCCTAATTTTATTAGAACCAGAGTGGTGCAGAAACCTAGTTTCTTTAGGATTTTTGATTTAATCCTCACCACACATCTTAATTATATTTTTGTGAAAACCAATTTACCCTCAATTGTAAACTGAGGTATAAACAGGTGCCACATTAGTGCTAACTGCCATGCCAAGCGTGAAAATTGATCTAGTGACACAAAATGACTCAATATAATATATAATTCTTCCGTTTCTAGTAGGGACAAATTAAAATTGATAAAAATTTAAGCATATGGAATAAATTACCATGATAGAGACTTTTTAGGTAGTTTTATCTATTCCACCACTTCTACAAATTTCTAAATTATGAGTATTTCAAAAATAGGCCAGGTATGTTTACCACGGTTCAACCCCAACAGATTGTTAACTCTCAATAGGTTGAAACACCAGTGCAGAATCGAACAGAATCCTATATTCCTCTCACTGAGGCTTATTCACCTTCTGCACCTTTTGTTTTTGGTGCTTCTGCAAGTGGTGCTGCAAGTGGGGCTGTGAGGAAGAACCATAAGTGGAAGAAATTGGCAAGGGTTTCCCAAGCTTATTCTTTTGATGTTCTTGGCCCTGAATCTAATTATCGGGTGGGGTAGAAGCGGGTTTCTAAGGTGCCTAACTACAACTTTGGAGAGGAAGGAGCAGCTAAGCGGAATAGAGAGGAAGGTTTGGCTATCAAGGAGCTTGAGGTTGAAATTTTTGGTGCAGAGATTTATCAGACCAAGGAGGATGGGGCTCAACCAGAGGCAGATGATGGAAGGCAAGGTACTGACCAAAACACTGATCATGTTTCTTTTTCGGCGGAGATGGGCGGTAACCATCTCTGCCAGCAGCCATGAGGACTCTAGCTTGGAACTGCCGAGGGTTAGGAGGGCCTCAGGCAGTTCATATTTTATCGAGTATGGTTAGTAGTAAGTGTCCTAGTTTTTTATTTCTTTCTAAAACTAAGCGTAAACAATCTGAAATGGATTGGATTAGAGTTAAGTTAGGTTTTTCCAATTGTTTTTCTGTTGATTGTATTGGCCGCGCTGGCGGTTTGGCTTTGTTGTGGAATAATCAAATAAATGTATCCCTCCATGCACCATATTGATGTTGTGATAATTGATAATTCTGGAAAACATTGGCGCTTTACTGGGTTTTATGGTCATCCGGAGGCCTCTCGTAGAAATGAGACTTGGCAATTATTGCGGAACTTAAAAATACAATCGGATCTACCATGGTTTTGCTGTGGAGATTTTAATGAGATCCTAAGCAATTTGGATAAAAGGGGAGGGTCTGTTAGACCTGCTTATTTAATGAATGCATTTAGGGAAGTTGTAGATGAATGTGGTTTTGTTGAATTGCCAATTAGAGGTCCAAAAATGACATGGAAAAGGAAAATCAATGGGACATTTGTTTTTGAAAGACTGGATCGCAGTTTTGCAACTCCATCTTGGTGGTCCTTATTTGGCCATAGCTTTGAAGAACACATACCATCTACTTTGTCTGATCACCTTCCTTTGTGTATTCAAGTAAGTGATATACCGGAGGTTCAATGGGGTCGAGAGTATAACTTCCGTTTTGAGAATATGTGGGCTTCACATGAAGGAATTAAAGAGGTGATCAAGACGGCTTGGGAAGATCCTAAAGGGAGGGATGTTGTTAGTAAGATACATTAGTGCCGAGCCCATTTAAAAAGATGGGATCAAAATGTTTTTGGCAATGTGCGCTATAAAATTACAAGGAAAAAGCAGGAGTACACTGATATGTTTACGGCTGTACAATTAGGAGGTGATGATACTGGGCTTCAACAGTGTGAGGAGGATCTTAATAACCTGTATAGGCATGAGGAAGAAATGTGGAAGCAAAGATCGAAGGTTCAATGGCTCAAGGAGGGCGATCGGAATACGGGTTTTTTCCATGCGGTGGCAAACTCGAGACGTAACAGGAACTTGATCTAGGGCATTCAAGATAGTGATGGTATTTGGCAGGTTGAAAAGTTGAGAATTGAAAATGAGATTTTGAAGTATTATCAAGACATATTTTCGACTTCACAACCGGATATGGAGGATATTCAGTATGTATGCAGCAAGGTAACTGGTAGAGTAGATGGAGCTATGCAGACCCGTATGGATGAGCCATTTACAAACGAGGAAATTAAAATTGCAGTATTTGATATGCATCCGGGTAAGGCACCTGGGCCTGATGGGTTAACTCCTCTGTTTTTTCAAAAGTTTTGGGACATTATTAGTGACGATATGGTAAAGATGGCACTTTCTTTTTTGAATGAGGGGGCTTCTCTAGCTGATATTAATGATACTTGTATTGTACTTGTCCCAAAGACGGATTCTCCAGTATTGGTTAAGGATTTTAAACCAATTAGCTTGTGTAATATTGTCTTTAAGATAATATCAAAGGCCTTGGCTAACAGGTTGAAAGGTTTTTTGCCAACCATTATTGGGGAAAACCAAAGCGCATTTGTGCCTGATCGCATGATTTTTGATAATGCGCTCGTTGCTTTTGAAACGGTGCATTTTATGAGAAATAACATAACTGGGAATAAGAAGCATATGGCTCTAAAATTGGATCTTAGTAAGGCTTATGATAGGGTGGAATGGGGATTTTTAGAGACTATAATGCGGAGTATGGGTTTCTCTGAACATTGGATATCTATCGTGATGACTTGTATTAGAACGGTTAGATATTCGGTTTTAATAAATGGGGAAAAGAGTGGTTATTCTCAGCCTACTAGAGGTATTCGTCAGGGGGATCCTTTATCACCGTATTTATTTTTACTCTGCATGGAAGGTTTGTCGGCCTTATTGAATGATGCTGTTCAGGAGGGACGGATTGAAGGTGTAGCAGTGAATAGAAGTGCTCCCAAGATTTCTCATCTATTCTTTGCTGATGATAGCCTGCTTTTTTTTCGTGCAATTGTGGCCGAGTGTGATGCTATTATTGATATTTTACGTAAGTTTGAACTAGCATCGGGACAACAAATTAATATTGACAAATCGGCGCTGCTTTTCAGCAAGAACGTGAATGGGCCTTTGTGTAATATGATTATGCATCATTTAGGAGTAGAGAGGGTTATGGAGAATGATAAGTATTTGGGATTGCCGATTATGATTGGTAAATCGCGCAGAAGGGAATTACAATTAATTAAGGATAGATTGTGGAACAGGCTTAATAGTTGGAATGGGAGATTGCTGTCTATAGCTGGCAAAGCTGTTATGATACAGGCGGTTGCTCAATCTATACCGGTATATCTAATGAGTTGCTTTAAATTTCCTAAGACCTTTGTTCATGAGCTTGACATGCTTATAGCTAATTTTTGATGGGGAAGTAATAATGGGAGAAGGAAGATCCATTGGTGCAATTGGGGAGATTTGTGTGTCTCAAAGGATGAGGGAGGTTTAGGATTCAGAGATTTTGAAGCTTTTAACTTATCATTGTTAGCAAAGCAATGTTGGAGATTGATGGAGAACCAAGATTCTCTTTGTTATCGGCTCCTAAGGGCTAAATACTTTAGAGGAACAACATTGATGCAAGCTAAGTTAGGCAGGAATACGTCTTTTGTTTGGCGAAGTTTACTGGCTGGGAGAAGTGTTTTAAAGGAAGGGTGTCGTTGGAGAGTGGGAGATGGCTATGATATACTAGTTTTTAAAGACAAATGGATTAATAGTGTTCCCACTTTTAAACCAAGGCCAAAGGAAGGATTTGCTCCAGTGGGAACGTTGAAGGTGAGTGAATGATTAATTATGAATCTAGATCATGGAGATATGATCTGCTTGATGTGTATTTTCATGAAGATGATAGTCTCAAGATTCAATGTCTTCCACTGTCGAACGTACCGAGAAGGGATTCCTTAATGTGGAATGCTGATCAAATGGGAAACTATACAGTCCGGTCTGGATATTACATGGCTCGAAAGCTGCTGGGTAGGGGAGAGCGCCCTATGGCAGAACAGACACAATTTTGGAGAATTGTTTGGGGGGGCGGATGTTTATCCAAAGGTCAAATTCTTTATTTGGAAGCTGGTGACAAATAGCTTGCCTCTACGTTCGGTTTTGAGTCATCGGGGCATGGATGTTGAGGCTAATTGTGTAGTTTGCGAATCATCACCAGAGACATTTCTGCATTCATTTTTCCGGTGTCCATTAAGCCAAAAGGTGTGGGAATTAAAATGTCCATGGGTGCTGGAAAACATGATGGAATGAGGAGAAATAGATGATTTTTGGTCAAGATTGATTACAAAAGCTCACCAGATAGGATCGGTACGATGTGTTTTTCTCACACTATGGGCCATTTGGAGTAATCGAAACCAGTGTTATCATGAAAAGAGATGCAAGCTGTCGACTTCAATTGCCAAGACTGTTACAGTTCATGAGCAGAGATGCCAAGAATTGCAGCATCGAGGAGGGACTGGAGGCGCTGAAATCTGCGGAATACCGAGATGGCAGCCTCCACCAGCATCAATAACTAAGATTAATGCTGATGCAGCGTTCTATGTGAGCAGTAGCAAGGCTGGTTTGGGAGTAGTAGCACGCGATTCGGCTGGTTTGATTTTGAGTTGTGCCACTAAGCAGGTTGATTGCATCATGGACTCACTCTTTGCAGAAATGGTTGCTATCTGAATGGCATTACAGTTGGCGAAAGATGAAGGACACACTCGATGTATTGTGGAGAATAATTGTTTGAAAGCTATCACTGCTATTAGAGGTTTATTTGCAGTGAATTGGGAAGGTTTTTATTTAGTAGAGGAGATTTGGGATTTAGCTAATTCTTTTGAAAGTGTTCATTTTCAACATGTAAAAAGGGAAGCTAATTTTGTGGCTCATAATCTAGCTAAAATTGCTACCTGTAATGAGGCTAATTATGTGCGGTACGGATCTTTGCCATCCGATGTTTGTAACCCAGATTTTTGAATCAATAGAATTCTACAGTTTAATTCTAAAAAAAAAGCTTAATCAAAGAAAACAAAAATACAATTATAAAGAAATAAATTTACGTCTAATTAATTAATATTAATAATAATAATATATATTGAATCAGTTCATTATATCATAGCATAGCACCTCAGCCTTCAACTCAATGGTAGCCGTAGGTGGTGTTTTGGAAAAAAAAAATGGCATAAATACCACTTTGCACCCTTAAGTTTATACGGACTGTCACTTTGCACTCAACTTTTTTATTTTGACCAAAACGCACCCTAAAGTTTTATTTTTGTGCCACTTTGCACCCTCTGTCCGGTTAAAAACAAACGGATCAGTCACGGCGTCTGACGTGGCATGCCACGTGGACAAAAAATGACACGCAGCACGTATCCTTGTGTGCACGTGGCATGCCACGTGTCACTTTTTGAAACACATGGCATGCCACATGTCACTTTTTTGGTACACATGGCGTGATATGTGTCACTTTTTGGTACACGTGGCGTGCCACATGTCGTTTTTTGGTACACGTGGCATGCCATCGTCGGACACCGTGATAGAGCCGTTTGTCATACCGTGACGGAGGGTGTAAAGTGGCACAAAACTAAAATTTTATGGTGCGCTTTGGTCAAAATAAAAAAGTTGGGTGTAAAGTGGCAGTTCGTACAAATTTAAGGATGCAAAGTGGCATTTATGCCAAAAAAAAATATTTGGTGGTGGGTATGCTCTTTGAAACCATTAGATCTCTAGTGCAAGTCCCATATGTTGGGGGGTTTATTGCCCCTTTGTGGATTTTGTTGGGTTTTATTCGTTAAGATAGTTAAGATAATGTGATTTGTCTTTATGAATCCTCATTAAATATTTGGACCTATGGAGAGATGTTTTTTTTTAGCAATATAGAGACTCGATTATAATAAGATTTCAATACTGTATCCCTTTCTGGCCAAAAAAAAATATTGTATCCCTTTAAAAACAAAGTATATTTTATTACAAATTTATAATTTTTCAGATTTTCATTTAGACCCGGCACTTATATAAATCCATTCCAAGTCAATAAATCTTATATATATCGGTTTCAATATATATATTTTTTCGAAGAAGGTTTCGATATTTATGTTTAAAAAAATTAGGTGTGATAAAAGCTTGGAATAGAATATACGTACATAAATATGTGTGTGTATATATATTATAACAGAAAGTAGAACTGTTTGTAGATTAATTGATTGAATTATTAGCAGGTAATTAGATTGCAAAATCTGAAAGCACAATGTCTACAATTAATGGTCTTCGCATGAAATCAGGAGAAGGAGAAATTAGCTATGCCGATTATTCTCACTTTCAAGTAAGTCTTTGTTTTTGTTATCATTCTAGCTAGTAGTAATTACTAATATTTTCTCCATTCTAATTTGATTTCTAATACTCCTATATATGTTAAAATTATGATCTTTTTCTCAGAAAACAGTAATATCAAGGACAACCCAAATTCTTGAAGAAAACATTAAGGGTATGTTTAGGGAGATTCGTCCAACATGCATGAAGGTGGCAGATTTGGGTTGCTCTTCAGGTCCTAACACTTTGTTTGCCATCTCTCAAGTTATTCAAATCATCCATGGTTTATGCCAAGAAGAAGCAGATCATCAATTCTGTTTTCCAGAATTTCAATTTTTTCTGAATGATCTTCCAGAGAATGACTTCAGCAGTGTGTTTAGATCTCTTCCTGCTTTCTATCAAGGGCTAAAGGATAAATTAGGAGACTTGATGGAACCAGCAGAAGCTTGTTTCATAGCAGGAGTACCTGGCTCCTTCTATGGCAGACTCTTTCCTACCAAAACCCTGCATTTTGTTCATTCTTCTTATAGCATTCATTGGCTCTCCAAGGTCAGCATGTCGAAATTACTCTATCAATTGTCCTGTTTTCTTTATCCTTTACTTTTGGTTTTAACTTTTAACCAAGGTTATATCCAAGTGATCTCTTATTGATCTGAGACTAATTTCTTTTGAGCCGGGGGCATGAAAAGTTAATACCCTCTCAATAAATGCATTTTCTGAGTGTCAAACTTGTGTTCTCACCTATCAAATGTGCCTCTGGGCCGGGTGGCCTTTTTTCTTTTTCTTTTTGTTAAGGCTCAAAACCTTGCTAGTTTTACATCTTTTAATAATTTTGAGCAAATGGTTCATTAGGTTCCAGATGGAGTGGAGAACAACAAGGGGAATGTGTACATGGCAAAATCAAGCCCTCCCAATGTTTTCAAAGCTTATGCAGAGCAATTCCAACAAGACTTTTCAAATTTTCTAAGCTTGAGGTCGGAGGAAATGATACCCAAAGGATCCATGGTGCTAGTCTCTATGGGTAGGAACAATTTAGATCCATCCAATGAAGAATATGGTTGGGAGCTATTGGCTGATGCCCTCCTTCACTTGGTTGCAGAGGTTAATTTTTTAGCCTTCATTTACAAACCTCAATTTATATAGAACTAATTTAATTCATTAAAAGTTTTGAGAACTAAAGGTTTAAACATAAAAAATGCCCTCGAACTTATCTAAAATAATCAATCAAGCCCTTGAACTTTATTGCACTTAGATAAAGCCAATGACTTTTAATTAGGCTTAATGGTCATTTACCCCCTAAACTTTCACAAACGGACATTTTCCCCTTGAACTTTTAATTTGGATATTTCACCCCTAAACTATCAAAATAAGGACAATTTCCCCCTTGCCATCAACGGTTCCGTTAAGTGGCCCAAAAATGCTGACGTGGCACTTAACGGAACCGTTAATGATCGGGGGAAATTGTCCCCATTAGGTGGTGAAAGTTCCAAATTAAAAGTTACAGGGGGAAATTGTCTCGATTTTGATGGTTTAGGAGGTGAAAGTTACAAATTA
>AWUE01013718.1:0-33582 GCA_001974825.2 Corchorus olitorius | reverse complement strand
GGGAGGGGGTGGATGTCCATATTGTGAAAGTTTAGGGGGGAAATAGGCATTATGCTGTTTTAATTAAAACCTAAACTATAGGCCTCTGATAATTGATATGATTAAAATTGGTATGTTGTCCATGCTAAACTTTAATTCACATATTCAATTAGACTCTCGGCATTAAGATTGGTTTGATTTATTACTTGACAATCGTTAAAATCTGTGAGAAACATAAAGGATATCTTGCATATGTAAATATTTTTAATTGTACATATGGATAACACTTTTCTTCTCAAGAAGTTGATCATAATGTATAGTATCCGTTCTTGATTGTAGGGAGATGTAAAAGAGGAAGATGTGGATTCATTCAACTTTCCATTTTATTCACCATGCAAAGAAGAAATAACTGCGATTATTGAGAAAGAAGGATCTTTTGAGATTAAGAGGCTAGAAGTTTTTGAAGTTGGGGGCGATGAAGTAAAAATTGGTTTCAAAGACATAGGGATGGACCAACTCATTATGCAAAAGAGCATATATGGTGCAAAGGCTTTAAGAGCTGTTACAGAACCCCTTCTTTCCACCCATTTCGGAGATGCTATAATGGACAAGTTATTCTCAAGGTTTGCAACAATTTTTGCTGATCATCTAGCTAACCCACCCATTGGTCGTAAGAGTTCTATGACTAATAGGGTTAATATTGTCATTTCATTGACAAAGAAATGATTCTAAAGGGATCGAATCGAATTTTATTCCTAAAACGATGCTCGATACAATGGGGGTATTGTTCACTTAATCCCCTAGAGTTAAGATACTATGTGTAACTACGTCTAGCCATGCCTCTCAACCTTGAGGGCTATGTCGACTGGTAACAATGGATTGTAATTTTTCTTTTTAATTATTGGAAAATGGTTTCTTCATCCCATCTCTGTACACCTCTCATACCTATCCGTCTCATAAATAGATGGAATGACTATTTTAACTTAGATCAGTGAATAGTGAGACACAATAAATACGTAACATTTTACATGATCCTTTTATATTTAAGACCGAGAAAATTGAATTCGAATTAAAAGTTCAACATTCTATCAACAATAGCTTGCCTCCTATGCAATTGTTGACAAACAACAGGAGAGTTGACCCTTTTGAATGTTTGATCAAATGGAGTTCTGAAACGGTCGGTTAAAGTAGTAGTTAAGTACTTACCTGCAACATTGTTGAATAGTCCAAATTTGTACTGTTTTAATCAACTTCTAGTTCTTTGACCACTGAAAAGGATAGGCGATGAACACCAGCAGCAGCACATGGCACAAATTGTTAAGGACTCAATATGAACATATTTATATAGCTTTTAATGAATTTCATTAATTAGTAAGTTAAACTTATCACTCTCTTCTCTTCTGATGTGCCAAATAAGAAAAATGTGTGATAAACCATAAATTTTATCACTTTAGTCATATTCTAAGCCCCCAATGTCACCAAAATACCAGTAATGACATGTGTATGGATAGAAGTTCTTGCCATGTTAGTAAAGTCAAGGTTAAGCAACTATTCTCAGTCCTCTCCAATAGACCAAGCACATGGGATTCTGTTAGACAGGTAATTTGCTCCTGCTTGTTTTCCTCCTTTTTTTTTTTTCTTTTATACAAACCTTTCAGATAATTACCATAAATCCCAATTAATTTAAAGTCGAATCACATTGGAATCAAAATGGAAGGAGTTCTCTTAACACCTATTTTCTCAATTGACAAGATTCAAATTTGAAACCTTACTTTTACTTTTACTTCAAGGACATATTCATTCCAAACTATTCAAAATAATAAAAGTAAAGAAATGAAAGGAAAGACAAAAAAGTGTAAATTTGGTAGTTAGAAAGTGTGTAAAAGCAACAAGTTGCTGCAACTTTTCAAAAGTATGATCTATGCAAACGGTGGCGGATCCAGAAATATTGGTTAGGGTGGGCATAAAAATACATCGTTGTAATATAGTGATTTTTTGGTACTCGAAATTGCTAGAGATCGAAGTATAACTATTGAAATTAAATGTTCAACACTCTACCACCATATTAAATGACCCATGACATCTTATTTTATAATTAAATATGTTCTCTAATCAAATTAGGGTGGATACTCATGATAAAATTGGGGTGGACACCATAAACAATTCAACATAAAATATACACGAGTTTAGAATTTGAGGGTGGACACGTATCCTAATTATGCATCCGCCCCTATATGCAGATTTGGGTCTTTATTAATGTCCCAATTTGGAATTTGGATATTCTAGCCACAAATTAAGCTTTCTTTGCTTAGACATTTTCTTTTTCTTCTTCCTCTTCTGATTGGTTCTACCTTGGTAGTTAAAAGACTTTGGCCTTTGGGTCTTTCAACATGTAGCATGCCAATTGTTTACTATTCTTTTAGGATTAATCAAAACTTGTAGATGAAGGAATAAAGTTTTGCAGATTTGCAAATTTTGCATTGAGAATGAGAAGTACTAGAAATAGAAACCGCCAATTTGGGATCTATGATCAAAGTCTCATAAACTATAAAGTCAAACTTTGGAAGTAAGTAAAGAAAGAAATCCTTTTAAATTGATAAATCCATTAATTCATGGCTATGAATTAAACAAAAGCCAAACAAATGGAATATCCCCTGTTTTTTACTTAAAAAACTATAAGCTCACAACCCTTAAAATCAAATTAAGAATTTATAAAAGATTATACTTAAAAGGCCTAGCGGGTGCTATTTAACCACCTCAGCAATAGACAGCCCACATTGGACTGAGCCTCTCTCCTATTCTACCCTCTCCCTCTTATACCTTCCCCTGTTTCAAACAATGGCACATTTTACATACACAAACTTCTTCCATTTTTTTCTTCTTCTTTTTTCTTCAGGTTTCATTTGTCCTGAAAATTTCTAAAATTGGCTGCCTTCAAATGTTTGTCCGAATTGCCAATTTGCAGGCACAATGTTGTTGCTAATGACGGTCCGGCCGTCGCTTGTGGTGACTTGGAAGGAGAGGCTTTGGCCATTGAGGTAAGAGTTGCTCTGCCAGTTTTGGCCCCAGTTTCTTGACATTGCTTGCCATCCTGTTTTTGAGCCCTTGATGGAAACAGAATGAACATCACCGGCACCGCCAACGTTTGTGATCAAGACCAAGTTGAAGTAAGAGTGACCATTGATTGTAAACCTAATTCCTCCTTTCTTGACACAGGGGACTCTGTTTTCAGACCAAAATAAAACATGTCATTGAAATGATCTCAATTCTCAATCAACTTAACATTATGTTAGTAAAAAGGTAAAAAAGGGTGTTGAATATTACCTTCTGAATGAAATGGGGACAATTCCGGCACGGTATTGAGCAATTTGCAAGAAGGCAGGCTCAGCCATGTCAAAGTGTTGGAGAGGAGGGTTGCACCACCCACCATTGTCATTTGACAAAGCAAGGTTAGGAGGGCAAAAGTTAGTTGCAGTGACTGTAATGGTTCCAGGCAAGCACCATTTTGGGTCATTGTCACATCTCATTTCATAGCAAGAACCACAGCTTAATCCATTGTTGAACAAGGCAGTGCTAAGTGCTGCAGTGTTAGTCCCATAGCCTTGGCTATATAAGTTACCATATCCACAAGCACCTCCTGCAATAAAAAGTTAAACTTTAAAAAGTTAGACATCATTTAAAGAAAAGGTTTCTAAAAGGTTTTTAAAAAGTTTTTGTTTCCTATACTTAATGAAATGATGACCCAAAAAAAAAAAGGTTTTCTAAACTTACCCATTGTGCCAGATGCATCACCACCACCATAAAATGTAGCATGGCCACCTTGCCAGCCACCACCATAGTCACCAAAGGCACTTTGAAGGCATAAATTGAAGACAAAAAGAAGAAGAGAAGTTGCAGATAATGTTGCAATAGCCATTAGTGAAGATGTTAAGAGCTTTTGAAGGGTTAATTAAGAAGAAAGGCTTTGGGGTTTGGGGTTTGGTGTGTTTTAGTGCTTGGAAGCTTGAGTCATAGGGATGGGAGAAATGGGGTTTATATAGGAAATAAATAAAGGGGTAAATAGGGGGCGGTGGGATGTGGACGTAAAGAGAAGGAAGAGACAAGCAAGCAATCCTCACGTTGAAAGAGCAAAGGCCACGAAAACAAGATTTTCATATTTTCAGGGTCATTTTAACGAAAGGATATTCATTCATATTCATATATTCACAAAAGTTCTGGCACATGCAAATGTTCCATGTTAGACTACCAACCGCTAAGCCCTTCATTGGCCCTACCTGCACATGCATTTTTTCACATATCAACTTCCTTCTGTTTTTCTTTCCTTTTTCCCTATCTCAATCCTCTCTTGTTATTATTACTTTCCCTTTCCCTATATTAACTGCCCTCTTCTTTTTGTATTCTTTCTAACTTCTAATGCTTTCCTTACGTGTAGTTTTGTGGAATTTTCTACTCAAATTTGCCTGAAATCGCGCCAAATCCTTCCACAAATCTTTTATTGCCTTTGATTGGGGTCTTTGGCATTTTTTTCTTGTTGTTTTTAGGTCTTATCTGGTAGGCTGTACACAACACAACACCAAAACAGAGAACAAGTAACAAGCTTTACCAACATCTATTTCTATGAGTAGAAGGAGCTCGATGTCTCTTAACAAACATCTCGAGTTCAATTTGGTGCACAGAGAAAATATGCGTTGCGAGAGTTTTCCTGTTTAGAATCCGACGTAACTCAACTTCAGATTAGTTAAGGTGCAATATGACTACCCAATACTAAGGACTTATAAATAAATTAAAAATAACTAGTAACAAGCTTTTTAGTCAAGGGAACATTGTAATCATTTTGTATTAAGACTTTCAATATCAAGTCATTTTTAAACCCTTTTACACATTGTAAAAATGGGTTTTTTTTCTGGTGAATATAAGGGCATTCAATTTCAGATATATACCCTAAATAAGAAAATAGTAACAAAGGGAGGCCTTGACATGTGGGTTCTATGCATTAATCTTATTAATGTTCTTCAAAGCCTAATTTGAACATTAAAAAAGAAGATAGAAATCCCATCAATGTTCCAATTTTGTCTCTGCCATTTGTTTATAACTCCATGACAGAGCTTTTAGTTTACATTTCTCTAACCATACCATTTTTGCTAAAGCAATTGCCAATATAACAAGAAAGAAACCAACCTAAATGAAAGAAATTAGCATCTAAAATCCAAAACCACACATTAATTTTTGGTGCAATGTGAAGCAACTTGTTAAGTTTCTATCAACTAATCTTATTATTTTATCTTGTTTAAGCTTAATTAGCATTGCTTTGCTCAAAATAAAAAAACTATTTCGGGTTAAATTGCCAAGAATCATTATAAAAATCTGTTTTTGTCTACCAACCATATTTTAGTGTAACAAATGAGCATCAATCAATAGATGCAGATGGTGACTTACAGAATCATTTGTCAGTAATTATAATACTAACAACCTTCATTAATTAAAATACTAGTATAAGTGACAATGCTAAATCAGACTGATTAGTACTATAAACAGTATCGGATTCGCGCGCTGCCGCCATGCTGGCAACGTTTAGAAGAAGATTACAAAGAGAAGAAGCTTGATTTTTTGGATCATCAATAATCGATAATTGAAATCATTAGCGTCCGTGGGATGATTAATTTTTTTTAAAATTTTTATATATTTGATTTTTGTAGGATTACATCAATGATTAACTCATCGTTATATGTTAAACAGGAAGAAATTAAAGATCATTAATAATAATATTATTTTGGGGTTGATTTGGTGATTAGGAAGATTTGGTTAGGGTCCTACCATGTTAGGGAGCACATGCAAGGCCGGGCTTCACGCTTCCTTATATTCATGCATCATTTTCATATGAATATGAGTGGTTTTCAGAATTGTAATATGATACTGATATTAAGATTAAATAAAAACATTAAAGCAATTAAAATTCTATATAATATGAGATATTGACCACATGATGTCAATTGATTTATACTTAAAAAAATAAATGCTTTGATTTGCTCTATATTTGTTTTTGCTAATTTCACATCAATAAGAAAAAAGCAAGATTGGGAATCATACCTTTTTATGCTACAATTTCATTTTACCAAATCTTAAAACTTGTCTAATTCAAAATGGAAAAATATGGGATATTTTGGAAAAGTTGACATGCATGAGGTTGTTTTTTAAATTTTAATGAGCATAATAATCTCTACCAAGATATTCTCATTGTTAATCAGTTAAAATTTCAAATCATGCACAGAAATTTTCTTCATTTTTTGTTATTTGTTGATATTAAAAAGGTTGAAGAATACCTCAAAAGGATTAAAAAAAGTGTTGAAGAAACTACAAAAGTCCAATGTTATTTTAAAATATAGGGATAAAAAGTCAAGTCTTGTGGCTTCAGCAGTACCAAATGTGACAAAATTGACAATCTCAAAAAAATAAAATAAAAACCCAGTATCCCAGTGGAGACAAGCTCATGGAATAAATAAATAAATGTAGAAATAAAATATTGAAGTTCTTAGTATTTCTATAATCTATCAAAGAAGGTTAATTTTGCCCCTCAGACATCGGAGCCCCTATAGCTCAGTGGTAGAGCGTCAGTCTTGTAAACTGAAGGTCTGTAGTTCGATCCTGCATGGAGGCAAAGCAATTTTATTTTTCTGTAACCTTTTTTGGGAAGTAATGCAAAAATAAAACAACTTAGGTCTAGATTCTATCAGTTTGATCAAATTGGTAGTTGCATATTTCCCTTTTTTCCCAATTGCAATAAAATAATGTGCATGAATGGTACTAGTTTTTTTGTCAAACTTTTAACACTTTTTTTTTTTATTTGAAACAATGGGGGAAAATTAAATAAATGGTATGTGATTTTCTACATTAAATTTGTCTTCTGTTGTTATATCAAATGGAATGAGATTTGTGACTCAAAAGCTCCCCAGGCAATTTTCCTGGGGACAACATTAAAACCAAAGCTTGAAATGAGATCCACAAAAAGTTCATGTGGATTTAATCCAAATGTTTGTGTGTTAGGCTCCAATGAGAGTGCCCTTCACAAGGGATTGTCTGTTAGTCCCCCACTTGGTAGGAGACTAAGATCTTCTCACAAATCTTACATGGAAAAAATTTGGGACCATTTTGAATAGTCACTCTCTTTACATAAACATTGGTCTCACATTTCAGCCACACAACAGGAACATAGAGCAGTTCTAACTAAAAGGTTTCAACCCCCACAGCCATGTGCATTTAATTTGAAGCTCAACTTTGTAGGGTAGGTTGTGACCCTTACAAGGTGGCAAGTTAGTTAAGTTTGGTGTTCCTAAATCCCCTCATATGTTCCAAATGGTGAAAACTATCACCTTTTCTAAGGAACTTGATTGATGATCAATCTTTCTGAATATTAAAAGGGGAAAGAAAGAATATTTGGTGTTTTTCTCATTCACAGATTTGGCTATATATTCTTATAGCAAAATCTCAACTATGTCTTGCTAAGTAGCTTATATAATCTGGGTTACTTACACTTGAGTCTGAAATCATTAAGTTACTGATCGCGTCGTCGAATCTGATCATTAAATGTAAAGAAAGATTCCAAAATTTTTGTTGTTTACTTATCAGATGATCAAGTTGTTGATTTTTTTTACCAGAATGAAGTGAAGAACACATTGCAGCAAGCTTGTCCCTACAAGGCAGAAAACTGCCTCAGGCAAACAGCAACCACAGTTTAGGATTGCTAGCAATTGTCCAACTAGATCAAGCATGATAATTAATGCAACAGCTTGCAAAATTCTCTAGAAAACTAAATTGATTGAGTCTCCTCAACAACTAGTGTTCTATATTAACCAGAGTAGTATAGCAGGCAGTTTATATCATAGTCCATAGGTAACAATATTTCCAAGTTGAACTTGAAAGCAAATAAACCCTTTTGACAATTTGCATCCACCTTTCTCAATCTTATTCCAACCAATTGGATGGAAACTTCACAATCTTTTTAATTGGATGAAATGCTAATGATTTCTTGATAGAGCAAAAAGATGAGAAACTAGGAGACTATTGTGAACCACTTTACCTTTTAGGCAGCTACCATGGAAAGGACTGATAAAAGGGCCAATTGACCAGGCTTTGCAGCCCTACTGTACCAGCTAATCTCTGAAGAATCTTTAGGCCCAAATTTAAGAAACAAGAACCCATTTTTTTGTTTTGGCCAGAAACAAGAACCCAATCCTCCATCTTTAGAGTTTCACAAAAACTCTCCAGGCTACAATTCAGACATGTACCCTTTGTCAGCAGCCTGTTTTCAAACACATTCACATTAAACTCAAACAAAGAAGAACTAAAAATGAAGATTTGCTTTAATTTCTGAACTTGATTGAAAAATCCTTCACATTATCTGACTAATTTTCTGTTTGTTGCTAGATATATATAAAGAGTTTAGATTAGCGCACTGCACACGCCTAATTCAGTGGCTGTTTAATGCTTGAATGACAATTATTAAAGTTAATGGGTCAAAAGAAAAGCAAATTGTTTTAATGCATGAATGACAAGTATGGATTGTTGGATGATAGATATATAGATAGTTCACCTAATTTAACGGTCTGTTTACAAGTACAAGCAATAGAACTAGTGGGTAAAAAAAAGAACCAACTTGTTTTATTGCATGGAAATTAGCAAATAGGTAGAATCCCAGTTTGAGATATATAGTGTACTTCATTAGGTTGTCAGAACATTCCAATATGTCCATTTTTTGTTTATCAGAATGAACACTTGGCCAAACATGCATGGACATAATTTCTCAATCATATATCATTAATCAAATACACATCAATAAAAAAAGGAAAAAGATCACTTACCAAGATAATGGGGTAACCACATTAGCCTTTCCCTTACCCTGCATGAAAACATTCTATTCAAAAACCTTTACCAATCAGCTGATGGAATAAGGGATTATATGAGTTTACTAAAGTGAAGGGACTGCTTATTGCCAAAAAAAAAAAAAAGTGAAGGGACTGCTTTATATATAGCAGAATATTATGGTTCACCAGAATCATTCCAAGTGTCCAATTGTGTGGTGCATTAGGTTTGTTCATATCTCTAGATATTTGCAGTATGCTTAGCATTGAACTCAAGGCAATTTCTGTATTAATGTTATGAATATATGATTAGCTTAAAATATGGTTGTTGTGTCTTTTTATTAGTGTTGTATTGTTACTATCAAAATTAATAATGCTCTCTTCCGGACTACTATATATATGCTACCGACATTTATGACACTGTCATGGTAGGTGCTTGTAGTTGTATATACATAGTTACACTTTCAAAACCATCCCTGCACTGCAAATATCTTCATTCCTCAATCCTCCATATATATACAAATCAATTCTGAGCTTGAATGCATGCATTAAAAATTTTTTTTCCCTAATTTAGTGCTAAAATTATATAAGCCTTTTATGGAGTAAAAAGGTACTGTCTGAAATTAAGGTCCAGTCTGGTAACTTGGGATTTCAACTAAAAGCCCTTTGTATTGGTGCAAAGATATAAAGAATTTGATTGGTTCAAGCATTAATGAAGAAGTGACCGTGATATTATCCTTGTGGCTATTAAAGTTTCATGGAATTCCCCCAGTCTCCCAGAAACCATAAGAACAGAGCCATGGTCCATTCTGGAGCCCTTAATAGAGGCACATTTTTTACAGTATTCAAACTGTAAACAGGTTTCTTATTTGTAAAATTCACTCACCAAACTAAAGCAAAAAAAAGAATGAAAGTTTGTAATTTGTAAATGTAATATGTCCTTCAATGGGGCATAATTAACTGCAATTTGCAATATCTGTATGGTAGCTTTATCAAGTATGTATTAGTATTTATTTATGTATGTCCTGAGGAATTAATTAATTATAAGATCCAAGCATTCCCAACAACCACAATAATGGCCATGTTTCTATAAAAAAGAAAAGACCCATTTCTCTTTTCTTGCTAGTAAATTGATTCAAACCATGTCTAGAATTAGCTCTCTGACCGACACCAAGCTTATCATCTGCACATTATTTGTGCTTATAGGCTTCATGGATGCTGCTGTAACTTGCCCTCAGGTGAGTAACGCTCTCGTTCCTTGTGTGACATACATGGCGACGAGGAGCTCCTTCGGACACTGCTGTACAGGGATTAAGCAATTGAATGCTGGAGCCAAGACCACATCGGATCGACAAAATATTTGCCGATGCTTGAGGAGTCTTGCCGGTCAGTTTGTTCGTCGTCATAGGCTCGATTTCAATCTCGCCAAGAAGCTCCCTGCCATGTGTAACGTCAACATCCGCTACAGTATTACAACTCTGAATCCTGACTGCTCCAAGTAAGCCTCCTAATTATTAAAGTCCTAGTAATTTAGCCAATTGCACAAATTTGATGTTTTAATCTCAAATGAAGCTTAGCCATGTTCATATAAATTTGTTGGGCTGTTGTGTTAATGTTTGTAGGGTGAGGTGAAAGGAAACGAAGATGAAAGCAGAAATGGTGGCAATTAGCAGGGGAAAATAAGTCGGTGGCAATATTGAGCTATAAGCACCACTGAAATAGCTTCTTCTACATTTAATATATTGTGGAAACTCAGAAACAAGCAAAACTCGGCAGAAGCTGCAGCTTCAACTTCAGCAATGGCTTCGTCTATTATATATTGTTGAAATAAGGGCCATCAGCAATTAGCTTCGTGCCTTTGTCTACTATATATGTAGGAAGATGAAAACTATATATGGGTGCAGTGGTTCAATAATTATAAAGTTTATTGTTATTTGTTGGATCAATATGAAGAAATGGCTGACGGACAGGCTTAATTATGTTTCTTCTGCAAACCAAAGGCTATAAAATTTTGTAAACAGCAAAAGGGTCTCTCATGAAACAAGTTTAGAGCGAGCGAGACTGCGAGAGTCCATTGCAAATTGCATGGGATAAACAAGAAATTTGCTTAATTAATGGGTCGATTGAAACCCCTTTAAAGGATTTGCCATTTAAAACAAGAAATGGGCCATTTTCATTCATATTCACTCCCTGCCCAAATTGTTATAGCTATTGTTATAGAGGCAAATGGACTGGTCTTGATATCAAATTTCAGAGTGAGATACAACATCAGATCGACCAAGGCCTTGTTAAGGGGTTCATATATGTTTCCTGTAATAAAATAACTTCAATATTTGAAATATTTATGACAACAAATGGTAATTGGTTTAGTATACCTTTGCTTTGCAACTCGTTTTCATTTTTCTAGTTCCCTTTTGGGATTTTTCCCATTAAAAGAAAAAGATTAGCAAATTGGCATTTTGAATTTTGAAAAATTATTAATATCAACTTTTTTATTCCCCAGATCAACTAGAGCTAAAAGAAAACTGGATTTCTTGCCTCAAAAGCAAAAAAAAAAAAAAAAAAAAAAAAGGACTTCTTAATGGAACAATCTTTCTGTAACATTGCACCAAAGAGACGAACGGTAAATTTAAAACCCACAATTTAGAATGGTAATTTTCCCTCAGTAAAAAGTCAACATGTATTTAATCTTCTGAAAACTCTAACAAAGGAATGATAAAAAATTGTAGTAGATCAACATCTTTCTGAAGAGAAGATAGATGCATTCACAATTCATAGGTAAAATCAACAGCAACTGAGACCTCTATTATCCCCCAAGGTTCAACTGAGTCAGGACAATACTACATGGAGACTAAAGAAACTGTAAAAATCAAGGGACTACAATCAGATAGTCTGATACATTTACGGTTTGTGTACCACACTCTTTTGAGATGGAGAGTGAGTCACCAACTGAAAACAAAACAATTTCACGAGATTCACCAGCAATACAACTTTAAACAAAATACTTAACAGGCATTACAATGGGAGCAGCTGGTTTGAAATGTTGCATTAATCTATTCCTAGGATCAAGCTTCTATTCCCACTTCATTGCTCCAAAAAAATTTTATATTTGAATTCCACGACAAAAGAATCTCGACTATCTGAACGCCTACCAAAGCTACGGAAAAACTAAAACCCAAATCACATTAAAAGAATTGATTCAACCGAATAGTACCTTTTGATGTCAATAAGGTCAGTCTATGAACAATCCAATAAATAGGGCACAGCAAACGGTAGATCAGCAAAAATGTTATCATTAAGTTCCACCGCTTTCACCAGCAGATATTGAGGGGCCTTCAGATTTTACTAAGTGTGAACCCCTACCACCAATATCAAGCCCCTGCAATCGGCCAAGAGGATCCTGTTGCATCATATCAGCAAAGGTATGTGAGTTGGAGGCAGCCATCACAGATTGATTTGGTGCCAGCATGTTAGATTGGAAGGGATGAAATTGGGGCATTTGTATGTTCTGGCTGTCAACTTGCATATGCTGTGGCTGGGGAGAAAAAAAGGAAGATTGGGTGTATGGTATGTGGTGCATTCCCAAATTAAAGTTATCTGTGGGGGTTGACATTTCACCAGTGGCAACCTTGAGCCTCTCCACTTCCTTCTTCAGTGCTTCATTTAGAGCTGTACTCAGAAATGGACAATGAGAAAAAGTTTCAGATGATAACTTCCCTGCGGTAGTTTCATTAATGAAATGCCAGGACATCATGCAAACATGGCTTAGATACCTCCATGAAAATGGACAACCATTAATGCTACCCAAATCTTGAGCTCTAAAATTAATGCCTAGAAAACTAGGTATAAACTGGGAACCCTGATTTTGACTAGTTCCCTGCCAGTTTGTTTCATTTCTTATAGCAATCCCTTGACATAATGAGTAAACCCCTTTGTAAATGAAAAAAATTTGGTAGGTAAAATGGTTTGGACACAACATACCATCACGTAGCTGAGCTTGTTGTTCCATGGCTTGCAGCCGAAGCTTGAGCTCTGTGTTTTCAGTAGTCAAGCCTGTTGTATCTCTCTAGAATAGAACACAAGAATTAAGAGTATTAACATTCAGGAATATATCAATAAAGGAAGATGAAAATCAGATAACTTTAACAGAGAGTTACAAAAAGAATGAACCAAGAAGAATTCAAGGCCCAAATGCAAAATGCTTTTGGCTTTTTGGAAAGCAGAAGGCAAATACTGAAAGTTTAACATGTAGATGTGATATCTGCATGAGATGAAACCTGGAATAGGGTCAGTTGGGCAGAAAGGGTAGTTGCTTCAGTTTGAAGTGTTTGGACTTTTCTCTCCAATTCAGATATATATCGAGCCTTCCTCTCTTTAGAGCGAGCAGCTGACTGCCGATTAGCAATGATCCTGCACCATATCATACTTTCTTAGAGGATACTTTAATGTAAACCCATGTCTCACTACATAATAGATTGTCAAATCTATGGGATGCAAACTAAGCATTGAGGGGGGGTGGAGAGATAAGAATTGATCTAACTCAGCCACCTCATCAGAATGGTTATTCATTTAAACGACAGCTATACCATATAATTAGTATAAATGAAAGAAATAGAGTCTAGAGGCTCGCAAACAGTGGGAGATAGAAAAAAGTTAAAACATTCCAAATGTTAAAAATCTATGGACACATTCCGTACCCATTATTGCAAATTCCAAAGTTTAGAAAGGACAGATTATTTCTCCGAAATCGAACTTAAAAGAAGTTAACAGCGTTCATATATGCGATATGGAGAAATATTCCAATTACGTTTCCAACCAATCAAAGCTATACATAAGCCGTACTTTATGGTTTAAGCTAAGTTCCAGATATCAGCCATTTCCAGTTATGTTGATGATGACAGAATTCTAGTAATGAATGAAATACAGTGAAAGACTGGCCTAACAAACCAAGACTTCAAAAGGGTAAAGTGTGCCATGGTGTAAAAAAGATATTATCCTAAAACTGATTATCAAATTTTAAAAAGAAATAATGAAAAAAATTAAACAATCATTCAGAAGGAGAAAGAGTGACAAGATCATTAACTAACAATCAAGCATAAACCTATCAGAATAATCAATGCTAAAGTTTGTTTGTAAATTTGAAGTAAATATTTAGCTATACTACTTACGTCCTACTCATGACCGTTACAACATTCAAGGGTAAAATAGCATCTACATACATTGAAATAAGCATAAAATGTACTTAGCAATTTGAGATAGAGATCATACAATGCATTTCTGATCAAGATTTACTAAGATAATTATGATTAATTATGGATATTTCATATTTGGGGAAGCATCTATGCTATCTTCTAATCCTAGTAGGAAAACAAGTCAACAAAATTCAGAATATATATATAATATTGCACTACCCTCATAAAAGAAACAAGCAAATAAGCCAAAGAAAAAGCATAATCCGTTATAAAGCACATGTATAGAAGAAAACAGAATTCAACATGACTTTAATTCATAAAAATGCACACGTTTCATAAATCGAGTGAAGGTGGGGATTCGAGCCCCGCTCTTTGATTTGAGCAGAGGGATCATAGAACCTGATCACTGAGCCAAATGCTTGAATGCATAAAATTGTAGACCGTTAGGAATTTATCCAGATTAAACTTCCTAAAGTACAATAAACTCCATACATCAAGGGGGCGAAAAAAGTCAACTGAAGCATTACATTGCTGACCAAAATTCTATGTCAACCAAGACACCCCACAATGCCCATGAAACAAGAGACTGAGCTAAGACATGATCCAAAAAAATGTCACCTATAATTTAAAAAACACCATCTAATTTGACATCAATCAGTCATCTCAAGAATGCATACTTTTCAGAAATTCTCCAAAACTGTAAAATTCTTTCAAATTTTCCCACCAAAAACAAAATTCCAAGTTCAAACTTCTAAGCTCCTCATTTCACTTCCTAAATTGCCAAAGACTCCATTCAGGCACAAGCCCAAAATAGGGAAAAAAAATGAATAGATATAAGTCAACTCAGCAGTATGATAAATAAAATGACATTTCCACAAAGCAATCATAATGCCAATGAAAAGAAAAAACAATCAAAACCAACCAAAAAGAAACAAAACACACACAAACTTTATATAAAACTAAATATACAATTTTTAAACAAAATGTATACTATTAAGAACCCCTGATGATCTACCAAAAAGAAACAAAAATACAAACTTTACCCTAAAAATACAAGCTTCCAACTTCTTCTAAATTCACATATATACCCAAAACCCAAAAAGTTGGCGGTAAAGCAAAAGTAATTCCCAAACCTTTTAGCTCTCTTTGGGTCAATGGTCCACAATTCAGCAAGCTTATCGGGAGCCATAGCTTTCTTAGCTTCAATCGACTCCATTAGCGAGCACCCATCAACAGAATTACTATACCTATGCCTTCCTTTTCCAGCTCCATTATTCTTCTCTCCCATACCCGAACCGCCACTCATTTCGTCTCCTTTCGGGTTCTGACCCGAGCCACCACTCGAAGACCCAGCAGCACCTCCTCCTTCGTCTGCCCCTCCCTTGGATGATCCCCCGAGCTTCTCAATGTCCATGTAACTGCAAAACAAGTCGTCTTCGGATCCCAGTCCTTCGAAAGGGTCAGATACGAGATCCAAGTCGTCAGGGATCCGAAATTGGACTTCCGATTGGGCTCGCCTGTGGTAAGAGCCTCGAAATGGGGTTGGGTTTGGGAAAGACGGCGGCGTTTGGGCGGTTGATGATGATGCATTGGAGGGAATTGGTGGATCCGGGTTCGGGTTTAGACTCGGCGGATCCTGCATTTTTGCTGTTCGCTTTAGATTCAGATCTCAGAAGAGAAATGTGAGAGAAAAAAAGAAAGAAAGAGAGAGAGAAAGAGAGCTGACTGTTGAAAATCTTTTCCTTCTCTTTCTTGTTCGGTTCTTTCATATGGGAAGAAAAATGGAGGAAACGAAAGAATTAAAGAAAGCATCCAATACGATGCCGTTTATCAATTCCCTTCAGATAAAAGTTTTTATTTTTATTATACTAGTATTTTTATTTTAATTTAAGTTATATGTATCTGTATGAATTATGAAGGGTGAATATTAAATACTCAAATCAAGACTAAAAGTTTGGGTAAATGTTTAAATTAGATCTAATTCTTTATATTAAATCTATTAGATCTAAAATTTTGGGTTATCAATCAAATTATGCCATTTTCTTATGTGACCCGTACGTGTAATACATGCGCCGTTAAGTACTATGTGGTTTTTTGACATGGTAACAGTGCGTTTTTTACTTAACGCCATACACAACACACAAGGAGTTCCATCAGAAACAATCTAATTTGGTTAACGACTCAAATTTTTAAACTTGATTAGATTCAATCTAAGGAATTAGGCCCAAATTGAGCACTACTCTAACTTTTAGTCCTGATTTAGATATTTACCTAATTATGAAATGAATCATCATATATATCTTTAAATTCTTAATTACTTAATGAATTACACCAAATTTATGGGTTAAACGAGAGAGAGGACTTATATGAATATAAATTAGTCAAATGACATTTGAAAATTATTTCAATTTACTATAAGATTTCGCAAAACTAACTTTTTTTATAAATTCGAAGCGGGTCAGTTCAATATGAAAATAAAATTCTCTTAATAATGATTTCCTCTATTCATAATACTTGAATCCGAAATCTTGATTAAAAGATTAAGGGGGCGTTTGGTTGGGGGTGATCTTTGATCACCTGTGGTGATCTTGGCAGGTGATCTCAGATCACCCCGTTTGGTTACATTTTTTGGTTTGGTGTGGTAATTCGGATTACCCCTGATCACCCCTCTAAGGGTGATCTGGATTACCACTATAAACACATGTAATCTTTGATCACCGGTGATCTTGCATCACTGGTGATCTTAAATCAATAGTGATCTGGGGGTGATCCTAACCAAACGCCCCCTAAGTGTTGAATCACTTCTTTTCTTTGTTCAAAACGTGAAAATGTTGAATCACTTGAATCAACTCATTGTTTTTATATATGGCAATACTAATATTTATTAGTATACATGTATTATGTAATTAGAAGAATAAATTTAGTTAAACATCCAAGTTGTTAAGTCAACTGACCGTATCTGTACCATGAGGACTCCCGATTATTGTATTTGAATTCTTTTTCTTTAAAAATATTGAATTCTTAATTTTATTTCATTGTTGGTCGAATTAAAAGAATTTAATGTCCTTTGAATAAAATCTTAAATTCAATCATATCAATATCGATAGATAAAATAGATATTAAAAAACTTTTTCATTTAAGATCTAACATAAACTCGACTCCGAATTAATTTATGTCCAATGTGACTATAAAATATTAAAAATTTTTATCAAATAGAAGGTTTCTTATTTCAAAATTTCCAAAGTTTCTAAACAGAACATATCATTGAAGATATAGGAGAGGCAAATAGCCAGTTTTCTTTTTGCTTCTCTCAATTGTCAAAAGAATCAGTCAAAAGACACATAAAATCAATTGTGAAGATGGGGTATGTGGAGATTTGAGAAGCAAGAACATGATGTGATGTACTTAAGGTATACTCCCTCTGTCCCTTAATATAAGTTCCCTTCTAGAAGCTTTTTTTGTCCCAATTTATAAGTCCCTTTATCAAATCCAATGCTTATTTATTAGCTATTTCCAAAACTATCTTGGTGGTTAAGAGAGACTTAGACCTGTTCAAGGGCCGGGCTACCCGCCCAAGCCCGTAAGCCCGCCCGATATTTGGGAGGGTTTGGACAAAAATTTGAAGCCCGTTGGACGGGCTTGGACAAAATTTTAAGGCCCGCTTACAAAATGAGCCGGGCTTGGTCTTAACCATAAAAGCCCGGCCCGGCCCGTATACTTACATAATTAGAATATTTTATTTATTTTTAATTAGATTGACTAGTTAAAATATTCATTAGGTGTGTAAATTAATTATTTTGATAAAAATATATATGTTAATTAAGCTTTACTATCTTAGATATAATATATATATTATTAAATAAATAATAAATATATTTTAAATAATAAATAATGAGTTCAAAATAAATAAATAATATATATTTAATTACTATAAACGGGTGGGCTTGGACGGGCCTTGGACAAAGTTTTTTTTTAATTGGACGGGCTTGGGCATAAGTTTAGGCCCGTTTAGTCGGGCCGGGCCGGGCTTGGACAAGCCATATAGGTATAAACTAAAGCTTGGGCCCGGCCCGAACCCGGCTCGGCCCGGCCCATGAACACCTCTAAGAGTTAGTAGGAGGAGAGAGAATTAGTGGGGAAAAAGATAAGGGTAAAAATAGAAAATAAAGATAAAAGTATATAAAATTTTGTGTCCTAACTAATTTTCTTAATCTTGATGATATAGTTAAAAGGGACTTATATAATGGGACAGAGGAAGTAAAGTCCAATCTATAATTTTCTTTCTTTCATTAAATACAACTTTTTTTTTGGTACAATCATTAAATATTACCTACAGAGATGTAAAAAGCAACAACAATTATAATGAGTTAGAACTAAACAACGAGTAGTATAGTAGTAGTAGTATATTGCTAGCAGTTAATAATTGATTAATTAATGACATTAATTATCTATACTAATTATAATGTGAGACTCTGAGTTTGTGTCGGAGACAAACTCAGTTAACAAAATACTTAAATATCAAAAAATTAAAACTACCAATTTGAAAGAAAAACATCAATTAAAGGGTAAAAATCTATTTTACAATTTTTTAAAAATAAACTACCCATTTGAAAAGAAAACCACCCCAAACTTAATTATAGAAGAAACTACCACTAACTTTTCAAAGAAAAAACTACGAACCATTTATTATTTACAGATTTAATTTTGAAAAGATATACATGTGAAAGTGTTTATTTCAAAATTCATAAAAAAAAATAACTGACGGAGTGAATGTGTCAGAGTCTAGTAATAATTAAAGTACTAGTCTATCTCAAAAAAAAAAAAATTTAAGTACTAGTCCTCACTTTCAACATTAATGAATTAAAGTATTTTGCTTAAAAAAAAGTCCTCACTTTCTAGTGCGTTGCATGTGACCCATTGTATTTAAATTGAATGAATATTAAAGTGTAATATTTGAAATTAATTATAAGTACATGTTATAACATCTAGCTTCGAATTGGCTCTCGAACTTAGCATTCACAATTGACTAGTGTGTTTTTTAGAGCGAGACACCTTTTAGCGATTAATGAAATTACTAAGCCATGTTCGGTTTGGTTGGAGGGGGATAATTTAACTTATGTGATTAGGGAATTGGCTGATCTTTTTTATAGTTGTTCTTTCTATTTTGTTCGTGGAGAAGCCAATGTTGTGGCACATAGGTTAGCTAAATTTGATTCTGATCTTGTGTAGTGCGGGCGGCGTTTTGTAATCCTAATTCCTTTGATTAATGGAAATCATTATCTTTCGATCAAAATAATTGTATGTTGCCCTTCTTTTATTTTAAAAAACTTTAAATTCTTGTTAAAAGTAAAGAATAAATATTAATCACAATGAATTAAGCTTCCAATACACACCTCAAAAATAAAAACCTGTCAATTGCAATTGCTAAATCTTAAATAAATGTTCAACTTAATTAGTTTTTCAAGAGAATAATGAATGATTAATAATTAGCCAGTTTGATTTAACTCTTAACGATAATAATAATTTTATTAATTTTTATTATAATTGAGTTGGGTCTAGAACTACCAAAATGTCTATCATTTTCTTAAATTAAAATGGTAAAAATAAAATAATTATAAAAATATTAAATTTAAAAATAGAGTTTTTGGTAGAATAGAATTTTAAAAGTTTTAAAAATGGTATTTAAGAAATATATTCAAGAAAATTCTAACATATTTCAGTTTTCAAAATAGTAAAATAGTAAAAATAAAAATATTAATAAAGATTTAGATTTAATTAAATAAAAATAGAGTTTTTTGAAGAGTAAAATTATAACAGCTTAAATAATAACATTTAAGAAATATATTCGAAAAAATTATAATTATCGATTTAAATTTTTTACAAAACTCGATTTTTATATTTTATATATAGTATAGATATATGGAAGTTCCGGCCAAAAAAAATTAAAGATTATATGGAAGTAAATAATAATAATTTTATATTATCATATTATACTATTATCCAATTATCCAATAATAATTTGGAAACAAAAATCACATCCAATAATAATTTTGATGGCTTATGTGGCTGCTGATTATTCACAATTTTTGTGGGCTCAAGTCATGTCCCGAAACATACTAGCCATGGTTGCTGCAAGCCTGCAGCCATGGGTCATGTTTGCCTTGCCAAAAAAACACAACTCCACATATATAAATTAGTACCATATATATACATGACACAAAAATATCAAGATGTTAATAATTTATAGACTTACCAAGGGTTAGGGATGTCAACGGGGTGGGGAATGTGCGGGGGGTGTATTCCCCGTTCCCGACCCCGACTTCACAATCCTATTCCATTCCCGTCCCCATCCCCGACGGGGAATGAAACAAGTTCCCTATCCCCTACCCCGCGGAGATTTGACGAGGACGGGGAATCCTCGTTCCCCGAGTTTGGTATAAAAAATACTTTATTATTATATCTTTGAAAATGTTTTTTATCTTATTATTAAATGAAAAATTTTATAAAAATTTAAATAAACATAATATTAATATTAGTAATAACAATAACAATAATTAATTTACCTTTCCTAGTTCAATTAGTTTTAATAAATAATTTTCATTATAAGTATATAGTATTATTAAATACAACATTATAAATAAACATAATAATACATATTAATAATATAAATATCATATGAAAAATTTCTATGTCAAGTTTTAGTGCAATATATATGCCTATATATCTCTAGTAAATCTAACTTACACATATATATTATATTTAAATAATTAAAAAAATATATTTCGGGGACGGTGCAGGGCGGGGACGGTGCAGGGCGGGGAGGGCATTCCCCATCCCCGACCCCGACGGGGAATGAATTTCATTCTCCATCCCCGTCCCCATTCCCCAAATTAACTCCCCATCCCCTTCCCCGTCGGGGCGGGGATCGGATTCCCCACCGGGGACGGGGGGAATTGACATTCCTACCAAGAGTTGGATGAGTGGCTTGTTCCAGCTTAAACAGGTTTAAAGTTAGAAACCTTGCGTACGCAATTGTCCTTGTTCGTAGACTCACCCATGACTCACCCACAACGCAAATCGGATCTGGATTAATCAGGATAAAACTCTGGATAGCAAATGAGGTAAAAAAAGTACATAACGAAGCTATTACAGCCTTATATCTTAAGAAAGTTGAAGTCTTAACAAATCTCATTCATCCCATTTCATATCTTCTGTAGAGAATCTATATGTTTAAGGTCCAAGGATATTATAGCAATTATATCAATAAAAATATTAAGATTGCCCTTATCATGGAGATGAATCCAAACATATCAATCATTTTCATAAAGTTCCACTCAAACTCATATCATTGTAACGTTATAAATATCAACACTTATAAACATTATCACACTTTTAGAGAATAATAATGGACTTTTTCATTGATATTTTAACAAAGTCGGGTTGTGATTTGGACTATGATATAAAAATTTTACGAAACCTTCGGGTTTTCTATGTTCACTCTCCTTGCAATGTTCAAAACTCCAAATTGTACAATATTTTTTCTTGAAGTAAAAAAGAAAAGACAATAGCCTATAAAATAAGTTTGCATAAAATAAAAATTTATAATTAATTTCTTTGGAAATTGAAAGCTTTCTACTGGTAACTGCCCCTGTGATGTGGAGTATATAATTTTGCTCTTCACCTAATAAAGGTATAGGTGTTATTGGGAGGTTAGCAAAAGAGTAGTTGAGAGGCATAATAACATGGGAGGGATTGATGGGAACATTGATGAATGAGAGTGGAAGGAGCTAATTTTGTGGGTCAGAATGGAGCAAATGGATAGACAAGTGTTTGTGTGAGAAATTGAGGGTTAAGACAGTGAAGTGGACCAGAGAGACAAAAGTGTGGACCAATGAGTTCTTCCTAGGTGGCCTAAGGAGATAATGTCTTTGGTTTGGCCACATGATGTCCATGTGCCTTAGTCTTTCTTTCCTTTCACATTCTGTATAGTTTCACAGGTATCCTCATCAAAGATAAACATGTATCTGTCAATTAGAGACACTAATTAGGTAGCTATAGGAGGATTAAAACAAAGGAACTCAAAACAAAAAATACTAATAACTACTCACTTTACTTTTGGCATCTTTGAGATGAAGTATATGAGTTGATAACTTATTGGGATTTGTCTCGGCTGCCTTTTGGAATCTATTTCCTCTCTTTCTTTTTGAAAATTTTTATACTCCATTTTTCTTTAAAAATTACAAGTATTTGTAGTTATTTTAATGGTCTATTATTACAAATTATATGTTTGAGCCGCCGGGATCAATGGGGAAAAGCTTTTCCCATGTCGATTTTCTCAATTTACAAATTTATAATTTGAGACTTTACTTAAATTTTTTTTTTTCAATTCACAAATTCACGAAATTTAATTCGAGACATTGCGTAAAAGAAATAAATACAAAATCATATTTGTTGGTTTTTTTTTTATGTAATGGATGATTATAGTGAGTGTTTCTAATAATGAATCATTTGAACCAATCAACTCATCTTATTACTAGTATTGATATGTTAATGAGTTGCTTCAAATCCAAGAAATAAATTTCATAAACTTGTTTCTTGTCCATCAACATATTGAATATAAACTTTTAGTAGGACAATGTACATTACTCATTTCCAGTTAATTATTAATCTTACATTTTTTTAGAAGAAAATTACTAACCTTAGATGTTTAGATGAACATAACTTTTTTTTTTGTACTTAACATTGGTAACCTAATTTTTATAGCATGGTAAATGATAAGAGAGAGGGGTCTTAAAAAATTCACGTGAAATCCAACAAAAAAAAGAAAATCAAGTAAGATTTCGGTGCTTACATAAATTATGATCAATGCATTGCTATCACAAATCACAATCATTATGGGTAGAAAGCTAAGAAACAATTACTAGCATTTTAAATAATCAATACACGTGGTGAAACAATAATTATTCTCTCTTGGGAGAAATCTTTTAATCAACTATAGTACTTAAAGTATTGATTAGGACTAAAATTTTTTTTCTTTAATCACAACAACAAAGAAATAATAAGGGAGGCAAAGATGAGATTGGGGTTGAAATGAATAATCAAATTGCTTCACTTTTTAATTACAGCAAGAGTGGAGAGGGATTTGGTGCTAAAGAATAAGCATTTCCTTTCTTCTCCATAAACTAATTCCATATTTTATGTGGGATCCGGTGCCATAATCAATCAAAGAAGAAGAAATAAAATTCCTTAGCCCACTTTTTTTTTTTTTTTGCTTTGCTACTTGTTGTTTCTCAACAAGTCCAAGCTCTTATGTGCCTTTCATTTCATCTCTCAAATAATGCAATGAAAAGACATCAAACACATAAGTTTTTATCTTATCTTATTATTGATATTTAATTAATTAATCAGTTCAATATATCAACAGTACCTTGATGATTACCCTTTGCTAGCCATTCCTTATCTCATTTGAGGACCATAATATATAGGAGTATTACACAATAATAATAATCTCATTTTCTCTCTATATGTGAAATTGTGAATCCCAAGCTTTTTCATTTCTGCTAAAAATTTAGTGATTATTATAACAGACCCTGGTAAGCCACTAAACCCAAATTATTGTCCTTTTTTTTCCCTTGCTTTTCCATGTGTGGAGAAAGAGAGAATTTAACAGGGCTTTTTTTGTGTTTGTGGGTTATGGAAGCCATGAATTTTGCAATTCATGACTCACCTCAGTGATGATTTGAAGTACTATGAAAGCCCTTTCTCTTTGTTTTAACTTTAGTCACCAACAAAGAAGATGCTTTTTATTGGTGTAGTCTTTATCTAAGTTTGGAATCCTGACAGACATTAACATAACTCAACAGGCCCATATCTCTCTTTTATTGCTGAAAGCTGATCAACAAGGAACCAGAAAAAAGAAAGCATAATCAGAGTTTTTCCCTTACTTTGATGTTTCCCATCACTTCATCACTTTCCCTATATTTCAGCAGCAAGTGAAAAAGCTTCAATCCTTCAGCCTTGTGTAGCAAGCCAAGTTTGATTCAGCAAATTTCAGAGAAAAATGAATTCTCTTCTTTCAGTTTCCTTTGTGGTTAGAGTCAGTGAAGAAAGAACTTGGAGCAAAGAAGTTAGAAGCCTCTATGCTTAACTTTCCATCAAGAATCCCAGTAAGTGATCAAAAGGGTATTAGAATTTTGTTGAACTGTTTGAGAATTTCTGATATATAGCAAAAAAATGGTGACTGATTTTCATCAACGTTCACACCGGCTTCTCCTTGATACACAATCAACCTCACTGCCAACAAATGGAAACAAAACTCACACTTCTTTCACTAATGAAACCAATTTTGATACCAACATGGTTATAATCCTGGCAGCTTTGCTTTGTGCACTGATATGTGCCTTGGGGCTTAATTCTATAGTTCGTTGTGCTTTGCGTTGTAGCAGAAGGTTTGCTTTTGAGTCCCCTGATGAGACCGCGGCGCGTCTAGCTGCAACAGGTTTGAAGAAGAGTGCATTGCGCCAGATTCCTGTGGCCATATATAGTTCAGGGATAAATTTGAAGGCTACAGATTGTCCAATTTGCCTTGGGGAATTTTCAGATGGTGAAAAAGTAAGGGTGTTGCCAAAATGTAACCATGGATTCCATGTGAGGTGTATAGATACATGGTTGTTGTCACACTCTTCCTGTCCAACTTGCAGGCAGTCACTGCTAGAGCAGGCATCAACTAGTTCTGATGATGGAGCAGACATTGAAGCCGGTGTTCGGCAACATGGGAATTCACAAGGAGGACAAGCTGATCATGTCCCAGTTGCTGCAGATGAGGTGGGTTGATTGATTGATTGACCCTGGTTCAAATGAGAAATGGGAGCATAGGGTAGCCTTTTTTCTTAATGTCATTTGACATTTTTTAAGTTTGTTATATGTATATGCATAGAGAAACATATTGGTTTGCTCATGATTCATGAACTGCTTATGAAAAAAGAAATTGTATGAGCTTTCCCCTTTCCAAGGCTTTTTGCTGTTTCCTGATATGTTTTGTGGTATTAGTTGGGAAATGAAAATGTCTTGAGCAAGATCCAGGGGGTTATTGCTTCTTTCCATTAGACAGGCTTTCCGATTTATGTCATATTGTGTTTGATGAGTTTATTGGGAAAGTTAAATTGATTCACCAGTTTCAACCTTATATAGGAAGAAAAGTTGTTCCGCTGATGAGTTTAGGAGCACAAATCACACTCTACAAGGAATTGGGCACTTAATATTAGGAAGTTTTCAGGTAGGAAAGAAAGGGGAATTACCTTCTTGATTTCAATGTCAACAGTGACTTTTTTCCTACTTGCTGTAACTTTTAATTCCAGAATTTGCCTCTGCTGTCAACTGGTCAATGTTACAAGTGCAGTATCCTAACAAAAGGAAACCAGTTCTGGGATTTTCTTGTTTGGGGGTTACATTACATCAAGTACAAAGCATCTATGCACTTTGCAAGCAAGCCCCTTCTTGTTGTCTAAAGCCACATGACATTTGAACTGCTGTCATGCTGATGTCTATTTTACCATCTACCATTGGCTTCAGTGAGTTTCTTCATTGACAGTTTCCAATTGAAGTGATTAAACTTATCAGAAGTATTAAATAGATCAGTTAAACAGAAATTTTGTCTTTAGAGAACAAAGGGATCTTTTTATTCTGTTGTTATTGCCTTGACTCTTTTATTTTCTTACATTACCAACTTAACACTTTTTACCTAATCTCAATTGGGACAATATCCCCAAATGGATGAGAATGACTCAAAAATCATGATCCTTTGTCAAATAAAGGAAGTCATGGAAAAAATATTCTATCTTCTGATAAATTTTCCTTCCTTTTCCTGGTTTGATTATTACCTAGGAGCTTGGTTTGCTTATAGAAAAGAAGTAGGAATGGGAAAAGTATAGTATAGTATAATTTCTCAAGCACTTAAAATCACAAAAAGGAAGTGTAATGGGGCTGTTCCACTTTAGTATATAGGCATATGGGACACAAGGAATCAACAATTTGTGCTTATAGAATAGAATCTCAACTCTTCATGACTTTTTTTTTTAATGATATGGCCCTTGGCTAAGCTGTGGGACTTCATTTCTATAGCCTTCCAAACACAACAAAAACCCATTCATGCACCACATCCAAGCATTATCTTAGGATTGAGAGAATACCTGTAGATTGATTTGGACATTCTCATGAGCATCATTCATAATTGGACCACCCTCTTTTCCTTTACCTTATTCATCTATGCCTATCTCAAAGATTTTTCCTTGATTCTAAGGATTGCAGCAAGGAATTTTTCTCTGGTTCATTTTGTGGAGTTTTGGGCTTCTGTTTTGCATATTTATGCCCACTAGCAAGTGCATAGTTAGTAGCATTCTTGCAATTATATGAACAACTCCATACATGGACAAAAGTACTACTGTAGTACAAAAGTTTTGTCCTGGAAACACCCAGTTGGAGTTTAGAAAGCATGTAAGGAATTCAAGGATTGGCTAATGGGAATCTTTTGAATAATTTGAATGGCCTTAATTAATATTATTAGTGGTTTTAATCCTGTAATCAAGTCAAAAGCCTCCATTAGAAACAGTTGGCTGAACATTGCTTTCATTCAAACAATTTTGTGGCTAATATTCAAGTAGGGACTCTTGGAGGACATGTCAGACTTTTGGAATAGTTATAAAGCACTTGGAAGGAGAATCTCCTAATTGTTTGCCTATCTCTCAATTTTTGGTTGATCAATTTGCAAAAGATTACTGCAATTCTTTGGTCATATGCTCAGAAAATCTATGTTGTTATTGTTCTTTGCAGTCTAATCAATGTAAATTTCAGAGTACAAGTTGATTGTTCTTTTGGAAGGGGGATAACAACATCCCAAAGTTTGTATGAAATTGGTCCTCGGACATTTTGGGAAAATGCTTAAATGGTACCCAGCCTTCTAATTTGGTCAAATAGGGATCTAATGTTTCTCAAACTTGTTCAAATAAAGGTCCGGGACCCTTGTTTGATCAAATTAAATCTCACCCTAAACCCTTATTTGTTCAAGTTTGAGAACAGTTAGATGAATGACCCAAATGTTGGGGGACCAATTAGAACAATTAGCCTTTCATACATCCCTTTAGATCTTTGGGTAGGGTTCATATTTCAAAAGGCAAAATTTAATTCATTCCATGTTGGTCAAATAATTTGACAGAAGAATTGCATTCAAATAGACAAGTTTTATGAGCAGCTTCTAACCCAAATATTCAATAGGTTCCATATGCACCTGGACTTATTTAATCACAAATTTCCCTTAAAACTACTTTTCTTTTAATAGGACTTAAAACTACTACTTTTTCAAGAGATGATAAAATTAATGATAAGAATACACTTTGATTCTAATCCCAATGACAGGTCATCATCTATTAGCAAACTGAAATTCTCTGACTTAGCTATATGGGTAAGGGAATACTAGGGAAGCAATTATTCTAGTTGAAATTCATGAAGGGTATGGCTCTTTTCATAGACCATCAAATATATATCAATGGAAAGATGAAGTCAAGAGAAATGGGTTTTTATTGGAATGGGGTACCATCTATTTTGTATAGTCTGCTACAATACAAGAAGCTTTGGGGATTAGGATTCTTTGCCTGCTCTTATTGCTAGCTATAGTTCTAGTAGGTTTTGTGGAATAAAGCAATTAGACTCCCATGGAATGAGGTAGATACCTTCATTTCCATTATCATTCACTTTATAATCAGTTCTCATCTTAGAAATCTCTTATCAAAGATTACTTTCTATGATGGGTAGGGAATTTTGTGCTTTTGGTAAAGATATGGAGCAAAGTGCATGTGTTTCATGAATTAGGACTTGTTGCTTTACTTTCTTGTTTCTTATATAGCCAACTTCATGAATCATGAACTTCTTATAAGTAGCAATGAGTCACAGACATTAAAATTAACTTCATTCTTCAACACATTTTGTTTTGGGTTTTCAATCTTGGGACACAAGGAAACAGAGTTGTAACTGGGAAAAACTCTTAACCAACTTTCAATATCATAGTAATTTATTAGTACAGAAGCAGAGAGTACAGCCCCATAGGCATTAAGCTGAGGCCAAACAGGAATCATTAATTCTTAGACAAGCTTGATGAACTCATGATTAGGCTGCATGATTTTCATTTGCATAACTCAGTAGAAAGGGCATTGGCTAAGGAGGTTATGGTAGAAGCAGACACTCCCCTTGTTCCTCCCAAGTACCATTTCTTGATCATTTCAACCACATTGGCATTCTCCACTTTGATTTTCGCTTCCTCTTTTCCCTCGGTAGTCAATGAAATCTGCACACGCGCGCGCATACACATACACACGAGAACATGTTATTAGTACAAGAATAATTGCCTTTTTTAAGGATAGGAGTGTCAATATGCCTCAAAATATACCTCAGCAGTGGCTGAATCTGCTGGAAAATGGTATGTGATGATTGAATTCTTCTTGAAATACTTAGACTGGAAGAATTCGACAACTTTCTCCAAGGCTTCTTCCTCTTCCTCTTCATATTTGTCATCAGCTGCCAATCTGTCCCTCACAGCACTTTCTAGCTGCACTCCATATTGGGAACCCTTGATCTCCTTAATCACCACAACTCTCAGAAACTTCTCCACTGGGGCTGCAGGCAGTAACATATTCAAACAAGAAAAATTACAATAGTTCTTGATTCATAATGTAATGAAAGATTTTGCAAGTTTAAACCAAGGAATTAAGTGTTATCTACCATTAATAAGAGCCTCAAAGAATTCATCATCTTCTGCCAGCACATTTCCAGGCTTTCCCTTCCATTGCTGTAAGTGTCCAACAACTTCAGGTTCAAGGTAAACTCCAATTGCTGTGAACTTGATTTGCAGAAAGTGAATCTCAATATCGGTAATTCCTGGCAGCCCCAGATAGGTCATTAAACAGGAAATTGGTTTAGGACCTAATGGTACCAATCTCAACATTTTTATGAAACTTTATTTGATTTAACATATATAATAACTAAATTAATTATGATCATATAGAATTCAATAGATGATATATACATTGAATTTGTAGGAGATATCTAATAGAGAGGTATCTGATATTTTGTTCAACCTTACAAATCAGTAATTTTAGAGTTGTGTATATATTAACTAGAATAAAATAAAATTAAAAATGAAGCCAAGGAAAAATGTTATGAAATAGGCTTACCATGACCAAGAAGAGACAATGGCTTGGTAGTGGTGGTTTGTGGAGGAAAAGGGATTTCATCAACCATGACCATTTCAGTACCCACTGCAAATAATGGAAAACATATAATTAGAAAACAGAATATCTGCAAAAAATGGTATAAAATCATATCAAAGCAGAAAAATTGAAAGAAAGAGCACTTACTAGTTACTAATAGTTATGTTTTGCAAGGGGGGTTAATTGAGGGGATTGAAAGGGTAGAGGCAAGAAAGTAATGAACAGAAAAAGATGGCTCTCAGTTTGTATGTGAAATGAGGAAGGTGAAGAGTGCTACCTTTATATCAAAGCATTAATGTTAAAGTCATAAACCTTGTTGTAGCTCTGTTTAAACACATATAGCAAAGCTAACACTCTTTGCCTGTTAGTCTTGGGAGGGCAAAGGGTGGTAGGTATTGGAAGTTGAGAGCTTGTGATTCATCTCATTTTCTCCCATTTTGACTTGCATTTATTAAAATTTTCCTCTTTTTTGGGCTACCTTACCTGTTTCATCACTCACATGAATCAAAGATTACAACAAAGCCATAGTAGCATACCCATTTTTTTACACCTTATTCCTCTCACACATACCTATTTTAGGATTAATGGGATAAATTAGGAAAGTGATGATCTCACGGAATTAGGTATGTGGGAGTTACTATGGAATCGGGTATGTGGAACAATTATAGTAACTTATTCATTTAGAACCCTATTACAATTAATATCATAAATTTTGAGACTTATCCTGAAATTTTAGAATTTATTAAATTGAAGTTAAACTTGGTGATTTTGTGGCAAATTTTTTGTCACGTCTTGATTATGTAATGTGATAACTCTTATAGAATCGAACGCAAGATCATTTCTCAAATCAGGAATTCAATGAATATAATTAGTTAGCACTTTTGATGTAGAAAGATGTATAGTTTTACCTAACACGAGCTACCGGAAATGGGCCTATAAATATATACTATATCATTAATTTGGGTGATGTACAAAAAAAAATTGGGTGATGTAGGCAAAGTTTAGCAGTTTTGTTTAGCTTTCATAGGCAGGCTGCAACTCAACTTAATTATTCTGGTTTGAGGGAATTCAGCTACCCACGTGTTAGATTGGCTTAGAATGCTAACCATCGTTCATTTTACCTACCAGTTTTTGATCTAATTAGCTTTTGCAAAATCAGCTATGGAACCCCTGACTTTGACTCCCATCACCATGACATAGCTAATTACTGAACTTTCTCTTCATATTAATGATCCTTCTAACTAAAGGAACCAAATCGGAGTAGTGGGGCACAAGGCAAAAGACAAACCTAGACCTATTTATTTCGCTATTATAATGAAAAGATTAAGGTTTTTTTTTTGGCACCAATGAAAAGATTAAGGTTTAGATTGGACTTCTTCCTACTTTCTCTTGCATTTTCAAATGGTTTAATATCCATTTTGGCCCTCCAACTATCCCAAAATTGTCAATTTGGCCACTCAACTTCAACTCGAACAAATTTTACCTCTGTGTTTTGATTTAAAATCAAATAGATCTTTAACTGAGCCGTTACAATTTAAAATGACACATTAGCAACTTAACAGAACATTAGAAGTTCTGTTCAAATAGGGGCTCTTTTCGCCAAAAAAAAAAAGAAAAAAAGAAGAAATGCGGGTCAAATTGTCTCAAATTAAAGTTGATAGTGCAAATTAACATTTTGGGATAATTGGTAGGCTAAAATGGGTATTATACCATTTTCGAATTTACCAACTGCCAAGGCATTTTTCATTTGGGTTAATTAAAGTGCACCAAGGCCGGTTAGGATATATAAAATGCCCTAAAGTTCAAAATTATGGGAAATGTGTTCAGCAAAAAAAATCATGGGCAATGTTGTTTAAAAAAAATCAAGGGCAATGTTACCGTTTAGCTAGGGTGAGGACTGAGGAATGTTACCCATTATTAATAATGCCCATGGGCTGGACTATAGAAGAATATTGGTCCACTTTCGTTTGGGTCTTGCTTGACCCACTTTTGATTTAAAACTGAACTTCTTGTTCTGTTAAAAGGCCTCCAATTGTAACACCAAATATAATCCCAAATATTTTGGAATGAATAAAACTAAGCAAATCATGAAAAAGACAGGAAGATAACATTAATGGTGACAAATAAGTAAAGTTGTACCAAATATTAATTTTTATATCTATATTATATTAAAAATTACGTTCACCTGTAAAACTTTTGAATCGTGCATTATATCCTTATTTTTCAAATATCTATACTATATTAAAAAGTACGTTCAGCTGTAAAACTTTTGAATCACCTATTATACCCTTATTTTTTAAATATATTTCTTAAATGCCATTATTTAAACTATTATAGTTTTATTCTACTAAAAACTCTATTTTTATTTAATGAAATCTAATATCTTTATAATTACTTTATTTTTACAATTTTACTATTTTTCATTAAAAACTTGGATATATTAAAAAATTTTAATATACAGTTATATTCTATTAAAAATTCTATTTGCATTTAATTAAATTAAATATTTTTATAATTATTTTATTTTTACTATTTTAATTTAAAAGGTTATTGTGATTAACCTATTTCTATTTGATAGTTAATGTATTGTGATTATAATTTATTAAATTATTTAACTTATAATTAATTTCAATTATTACTAGATAAAATGCATTATATTTTACTTTGTTAATATTTTTCTTTCTGTGGAATAATTTCTTTTGTTCCTTTGATAGTAAAACCCTATGTATATACAAATGGGTAGGTCGGGTTGAATTTTGGTTCGATCAGTTTCGAATTAAGGAAATTTCGGGTCATATGGGTTTGATTAATTTTCATTTTCAAATTGGGTTAGGTTCGGATCGCTCAAATGTCGGGTCAATTCTGGTTCGAGCCTTTTTCGATGTCAGGTCATATGGTTTGGATAATTTAAGGTTTGAGTTTCAGATTTTCGGGTTCGGCTCTTTCCAGATTCGGATCATTTAAATACTCCATAATTAATTCCATTTCGAGTTAATCTCTCGGGTTTGATCGGACTCGGGTAATTTTGGGTTTTGGTCATTTCGGTTTATGATTGGGAAGATTTTTTTCTCAAATAAGGTTGGATCAAGTTTGGTTTCAGGCGGTCAGGTCGGCTACTCGCTCTCAGGTCAAATTTTACCAGCTCTAATAATAGGATTCTTTACGACAAAAGTAGTAGTATGCTTAAGATCTTAATTTACATTTAAGTTAAACATATTGAGTCACGTGCAACGCACGTGAAGGTGATGACTAGTATTTCTTAAATGTCATTGTTTGAACTTTTATAGTTTTACTCAACTAAAAACTCTATTTTTATTTAATTAAATCTAATATCTTTATAATTTTTACCATTTTACTATTTTAATTAAAAAAATTATATATTAGAATTTTTTAAATATACTTTTACAGTTTTACTCAACTAAAAACTCTATTTTTATTTAATTAAATCTAATATCCTTATACCTATTTTATTTTTACCATTTTACTATTTTAATTAAAAAACTTATATATATTAGAATTTTTTAAATATATTTTTTAAATGATATTTTTTAAATTTTACAATTTTTTTAGAAATAAACTTTTACAGTTATTCTACTAAAAAATCTATTTTTATGTAATTAAATTCAATATTATTATAAATATTTTATTTTTACCATTTTAATTTGGTGTAGACTTCGACGCTCCCGTTGTGATGCACCCACTTTTCAATGTGATGCACCAATTCAATTCTGATCATTGGATGCAACATCTATTTTCCTGACCGTCGGATACTAAAAGGTTTAACCTGCTAAACCAGTTTTAAAAACTTTTGGAATAAATTCGTATGAGGTAGTCCTCGTGATAGATTTTTACACATTTTTTATTCCTACCGTTGATATCAAATACTATTTTTTTACTTGATTTTATTTTTTCTCTAACTTTTTATTTTTAATTCTTTTCAAAGAAAGGATTGATTTTAGGTTTGTGTTTTATGTATGCGTTGAATTTCATGTATATATATATATATATATTAATTAATGATTGATTTTGACCTTTGAAATAGTTGATTGATCTTGCTAATTATTATGGTTTTTCTGTCAAATTAATTTTGTTTCTAATTCAGAATGATTGAAGAGTTGGATCCCGTTCGTGCACTCGGACTCGGTAGTGGTATATATCCACCCTGAGTCCATTAATTCTATAAAAATACAAATTATATATATTTACTGATGCTCATGACTTAATTTGTTTTACATCGATCTTTTATGTTTTTTTCACTAGTGGTCTTGGTTCGTTTGCAGCCTGTACGGTGCTTGGTCG